>CAAKHF010012026.1:0-10710 GCA_901007745.1 Hippocampus kuda
TTTTCTCCGGGTACTCCGGTTTCCTCCCACATTCCAAAAACATGCACGGCAGTTTAATGGAAGACTCTAAATCAGGGGTCTCCAACCTTTTTTGCCCCATGGACTGGTATATGTCAGACAATATTTTCAGGGACCGGCATTTAAGATGTGGTGGATTAATACAACAAAATAATATGGTATGAGCTGCATGAAAACTGTGGTGTTTTCGAAATATAATAATAAACACAGGGAGCGTCTAATCTGGCCGCAACACCGATCGCGATGGTAATGTTTAATGCCTTCAAAATACGATACAACGCAAATTCAAAGTGCATGAAAATGACGACTCACCACAGCCCTGAGCTTGATTTTCTGCAACTAAATGGTCCCATCTCGGGGTAATAGGGGACAGTGACACCTCAAGTGTGTGGTTTATGTCCAGTCTACTTCGTAATTTATTTTTTAGTCGCCGTTGCTGCAAACCCCCCACCTCACACAGGTAGGATGTCGGAAATAGCAACAGTGCTATTGTGGCGATCTCAGAGTATTCAGCCATAACTTTAATCCAGTTGTCTCAAACGTACTTTTAAGGCCGCCGTCATTTGCGATCTACAGCAGTTTTGTTTTTAGCATAATCGGTCATGTGACGGAGAAGCGTGGTTTGACGTGAGTCAAGCGTGACACAGACGGATGTAACGGAGAATCCGGTAATTTTTCAAAATAAAACATCTTTCGTATTCCGAAAGAAATAAAACAGAATTAAGGCAAGTTCTTTCAGTGCGGCCCGGTACCAAATGCCCTGCGGACCGGTACCGGTCCGCGGACTGGCGGTTGGGGACCACTGACATATTGGATTGATCTTCCTCTAGTGGTCAAACCGTGAAAGGACATCACGGTGCGATTCTGATGTTTCACAGCATTTTCTGTTTCATGAGAAAATAATCTGCTCCAGTTGTATTCGATTCCATTATTTTCCTTTTTTTTCATTGATTTCTTTTGATGAAGCTAGTTGCAATATATTTACTCATATCCTGCTTTGATTAGCCGACTGGGAAGCAAAAGCGACCAATTTAGCACGTGTGCGTTACACAAACGGTCATCCAGAAATAGGACACGCGACCACAATGGCAGACAGTTCGTGCTCTCTGAACTTTCAATTAATTCATTTAGAGATATTTTTCATGGCTAAGCATCACTTTGTGTTCCATTGAGACGAGTTGGGCACTACATGCAGTCATATTCTGCATCTGATTGATGTCTTTTTACTTCTACGTTCAAATGATGCATGTCCAACTGTGCTTACAAATACTGAACTACTGAACATACTACATGTAGCACACATCAGTATTGAGATGAAAGCAATAGCACGGTCGCGAACAAATATTGGAAGTATATTAAATAAACCAGTAATGAAGATTTTTTTTCCCTCAATAGTATGTGAAATACTACGGATCCACTGACAAATACAGTGCTGCCCTGAAATAAGAATGTGTTGTTTAAATGTGTTGCATGAACACATAAATGTCTCCTCTGACTGCAGTAATTTAGAATGCTTCTAATCGAAAAAATGTTTTTGTGTTTTCAATAAGGAGAAATCGCACTCTATAATGTCGCCCTTTATAAAATAAAAATAAGAATAAGAATAAATGAAATGTGACAAACAAACAATCAGTTCTTTTTGCCGCTCCTTATAGTGTGCCCACCTTGGCCACTGGGAGGCACTACAATAAGGTCACACCGACACAAATGAAGAAAAATAGTTTCAGAACAACTCCAAGTGACTCCGTTCAAATAATTATATTTGGACGCCTAAGAATCTGTTTGTAAGTGTTGCCCCACTGTTTGGTTTCAAAAAAGCAGTAAGTAGATTTTCTGAAGGCAAAGTTTTGTGCTTGTTTAAAATACACAAAGGGTAATTATCTGTATTTTCTCTTTGGTGTGACAGTAAACTTCAAATGGGAGTGCCGGTGAACAACTTGAAAGCTCTTTTTTTTGGACAAAATGTTCACCATTTGCCAAGCTGCTGTTTAGTGTCAAGTGAGCTGATTTGATTTCACTGTCATCGCTGTCAGGTTTACGCCCCAAAGTTAAAGCAATAAAGTGTCTGAATGATGTCAGCATTATACTCTACCTCTGTATAGCATCAATACTCATAAAAGGTCTCTGCCGCGTTACATGCCGATCGCATATTACCAGCATGACGTATTGTATATCTCCTGGGTATGTCAGCGCTGTGTGTGGAGATACTTGAATGACAACGATGACAACATTTTCAGGCAACTGCAAATTATCCGTCCATCCATTTTCCCATCCACTTTCTCCTCACAAGGGTTGCGGGGTGTTCTGGAGCCTATCCCAGCCGTCTTTGGGCAGTAGGTGGGGGACACCCTGAACCGGTTGCCAGCCAATCGCAGGGCACACAGAAACAACCATCCGCGCTCACACTCACACCGAGGGACAATTTAGAGTGTTCAATCATGCCATGCATGTTTTTTGATGTGGGAGGAAAAGCGGAGTACCCGGAGAAAACCCGGGAGAGGCCTGAGCTGGAATTGAACTGGACTTTACACTCTGCACTGTTCGGCGCGCTAACCACTGGAGTGGGGCCGCCACTGCAAATTATGCTTTGCAAAGAGCACGTTGTACTCCTCGAAAGCTGACCGGCAAATCCGGGGTTTTGCAAGACCTGTCGCTCGCACTGTTCCCAAATGCACCATGTGATGAGCCACATCTTTTTATGACGGTCCGGAAAAGTTGATAATTAGGTCTTCGGATCCTGTTTTATTTTTTTAATTTTACCACGAAATGTGCTGATAGCAGCTTTCGTTAATTGTTTCGAGCCCAAACTGTGACCCATGTCACCTCTGAAGTGGCATCTTGCGAATGAAAAAATACTTTTTTTTTTTTTTTTTTTTTGGCGGTTGAACTAATTTGCAGCTTTGGTGAGGATGAATCTGTGTTGTAGGCGCTCGGTGCAGCTTTGTGTCAGTTTGCTGATATTTAGTTTAATTTAATGCTATTTTAAAATCCTTTGTCATGTAAGTATTGCTGGGTTGCTACCCAGTGCAGCCAGTATTCTTGTTTACAGTCACGGTCATGTAGTGCCTGTTTAACTACACGTTATCATTGAAAGTTTATTTCTTTCTGCTCTGTATTATGAAAAAGATTACTTGGGGAATGAACATTTATATTTGAATAATTTAGTTAACGCATCATTTAGTTGCTATACAATCATATTCGAAATAGATAAATCAGTGACTTTGGTTGATTTTGAAATATCGGATTTATTTTGTTAGTCAGTCATGTCAGTGAATTATGTTGATCCACATTTCAGTGGCGCTTAATTTGGAAGACATCCGATTGGACTTATTGGTTTATTTTTGCTCACAGGGCTGTGAAGTGGGCCACTTGAAGAAAGGTTGCCTGAATCCAGTTTTTGGGTGCATTTGAGATGAACAATTTTTTTGCTAGCCTGGCACGCAAAGTTCAGAGTCATAAATACGTTTTGCTGATTGTCAAAGTTTTCGAGCAAACCTTAAAGACGTTTCTGTTGTTGCAGCCGAAAGCTCGGCTTGCATATGTGAAATGACACAATGAGAGCATTTTCCCCTGCGACTTCGACAGTGATGGAGACACAAACAACCATAAAAAGAGAAAGCAAATGAGAATTCCATGAGTACTTTTGTGCTCGGCTTTACGGACAGACGTTAGTTGCTGTTGTCTCGCTCAAATTTAAACGAGTTCCCCCGAGTGCAAACCCGCATGTACGCAGCTGACACACAAGGGTACACACACGTGAACAAATTTGACTGACATTTGCGAGTCCTGTCTATACCTTGGAGAATGTGCCAATGAGCTCACTTGCACAGCGGCCTTATCTCAAATGCTGACAGGTCCGACTTCATACAGACGTTACTTGATCAAATGAGCGAGATTTCCTTTTGACGAACAAAACCCAAACGATATGTTTGGATAAGCTTGAATCTCGTGGTGGCTGCAATGTGGAGATGTGCATGTGGCATTTTTAAGGCGGATCTCGAAACTCTTATTTATTAACGGCCTGGTATCAAACGGCCACCAGGATATGTGTTTTCATGCATCCACAATACCTATTTGCATATTTAGATTTAGATTGACTGAAATGTATTTCAAACGTGCAACACAAAACAAAGAAATGAAAATTTAAGAAGTATGATCCAAAAAAACCTACAGTGGATATAAAAAGTCTACACACCCATAATTGAATGCTAACTTTTTATCAAACATGTTTTCAATGTCCAAGATAAATCAATTCCAAAGTGGAAATGAAAGTGACCTGCTACCAGTACAACTCATTTAATTTTTCATTTAAATCAGGGAAATAAAAATGAACTCCTGCGAAAATGTTTTTTAATTTGTAAATAACCACTTGCATTTAAACGCATTAATTGGAAGTCAGCACACACAGCTAAATTATTTAAAGTGCCCTTCATCCCCAAATAAAGTCCCGATCTTCTATGAAGCTTTTTTTCTTTCCATCAGAAGCCTGAACGTTTTCTGCTGACCCAATCTGCTCAAACTTCCTCCACGTTGAGCCAGGGCCCAGGTGCACCCAAAGACAAGGAGCCCTAAAGCATAATACTGCTACAACCATGCATCACTGCAGGTCTGTTGTTCTTTGGGTGATGAGTAGTGTTTGCAGAAACAAACTTGAAATCTTCTAAACACGTGTGGAAAACGTGTTACGGTCCAGTGAAACAATGTCAAATTTTTAAGTCGGTGGAACACAATTTGAAATGATTTCTCTTGGTCTCTCTTTTTTTTTTTTTATAGCCAAAAATACAAAACATAAATATGCATACATTCTACATATAGTACATAACCTAAATCTACCCATACACATACAGTATCCAAATGCGCAACCATTAAATCTCCTAAGACTTAACGACGCTGTCGAAAGGGAAAAGTACCATAATCTCTCCAATGAGCCGGGATGTGAAGAGCTGTGAAACGGGAGACGCTTGAAATGAAAAGAGCAGTGCTTCATCTCTAGTAGCGTCTGTCGAGGCTGTGTCACATGTAATAGGAGGGGTCAGTCCTTGGCGGGCAGGGGCCCATCCTCCTGATCAGACCTTGGCTTCATTTCGAGTTGAAGTATAACCATGTCAAAGCGAAGCGCGTGTCAGCCGCAAGGAGACCCTGTGACTGCTTGCTGCTCCCTGTGCCTGATGCTGTTTGAAACACTCTCTCTGTGTAATATTACTTGCAGCAACAGCACAGGATATATAAAACATTTTGTTGCTGATTTTAATCTAATTCAGCTAAATGAGCGTCTTGTGTTTATAATAACCATTACGTTGAAAAGGCCACATTTGTTCAAGCGCTGTACCAAGGTTATTATCGTTAACAAGTAACACGAATATTCAAATTGAATAGACATTTTTGTTAATGTCATTGAAAAACAACAACAACTAACTGAAATTACATCATGCATTTCCATTTAAAAAAAAAAAAAACTAACTGAAACTATAATGGTAGCAAAAATGCCCTTCATTTCAGACTTTGTCAATTCATAAGCTTTTGGTCTATATGTCCCCACAAGTCAAAAGACGGTATTCTGATGAAAATTGGGTTCATGGAAGAAGAATTAAGCAGATTAATCCATCCGTTTTCATCAGTCTCAGGGCGCCACCATTTTGTCCTTTACCGCCGTCCCCACCGAAACTGACATCAAAAAGCGTTCGCAGTTTATTTGTTTCCACAAGTATCTTGATTCACAAAGCAAAAATGTACTACGCTCCGTTCACATTCGCGCCCAAAAATAAAAGTGCTCAAAACTTGCATTCATTGAACACTGCCAATTGAACTACTTTGAAAAAATATACAATACTGGATTAATAAAAACTCTAAGACACCAGTTTGATTTCATTTAGTTCAGTGGTTCTTTCACGTTCCACTAGAGGGAGCCGGCCTACCCCAGTGGTACTCGTGCCCTTCTTTTAGAATCACTGGTCTATTCAATAAAATATGATTTCAAATGGTGTGAACTTATGCTAAATAGACACTTGATCACATCCTCCCCTATAGTAAAAGTGTGCCGGAGCTTATAAATATAGAGCACTGTCATGTTAGATGAAGCTCCTCAATTTCTCCCTCACGCCCTCCACTCTCTTATCTCGACAAGAAAAGATTTCTCACCGTTGTTGCAAATGTCGTTCCTTTTTTTAGCCGCGTGTTGACAGCCCAGAAGCTAGAGATTCTTCAAATGACTGCATTTGCAAAGACTACCTTATCTCCTCCATGTTGGGCGGATCAATACTTCCTTCCTGTCATCACACCTCGTAGTCACATCAGGCTGTCAGTGACGCAGCCCGACCTCTGCTTGGGCTCAATCCGCATACTTAGCAGTGAGTGGATCCAAGGTGGCTAATGAACAGTACGATAATGGACACACTAAATGGCAGTCAATCCTGCGCCATCGGTTTCTGCTTCTGCCAGGCTGCAGCAATATTTTGACGCAAGGAATATCCTTGAATGCCCACACTTGATGTGAAGCCCCCCACTCATCGAGAGTTCATGCAGTGGCTTTCAGCTGGCTTACCATTAGTTAAATCTGTTTCTTCCTTGAGCCCGTCCTGGTGAAACAACACAAACGTGCAGATAACAAACCTTATGGGTTATTCTGGGATGTCATTCGTTATCTCCTGAGTGCTTCCAGACCCCCAGTCAGTGGCGTGGTCTGAGCCTTAGGCACATCAAGACAGTCGGGCTGGATTTGTCCCGATGTTTCCCTCTCCTGACCAAGGACGTCAAACGCCTGGCTAGTGTATTTGATGTCTTTTGAAATTGTCCTATAAAGTTATCCTTCTGACTGAGGTGTGTTAAGAGTGGATTTCTCCCGTTAATTAGGTTTCTGTTCTTTGTTTTTGAGAGATCATGTTGGATCGATCACTCAACATTTCCGGCACGGAGGATTTTGTCTCGAGATCGATGGTTGGATGGAATCTTAATTTTTGTGGTTCTCTAACGTGTTAATATTGAAGTACAGTACACACAACTCAATACAACCAAAACTGTTTAAATCTTTATTCTGTCACAGTACCATACCAAAACAAAACAAAACAAAACAAAAGAAAACAAAACAAAACATCTTTTATGATTCAAAGAATTCTTATGTGTGTACTTTGCCTTCTGGCTTATTCTGGATGCCAGTCGTTATCTGCTGAGTACTTCCAGACCCACAGCCACTGACGTTGAGCCTTGCTCACTCCGGCACTTGCTTTTGCATGAGGCATGAGTCAACATGTCATGTATCATTTCCTACTCGCAATTTTATCCGCAAAATGAGTTTCTTTATTGTAGATGTCTTAAAAGCAGGGACATCTGGTTTTGGATGGAAAAGCAGTTCTTTTTTTTCCTGCGGTCTTTATCACCATTCATTCAGATGTTGAATTTTCTGTTTATTTGGCTTTTCCTTGACTTACAGTAGAAGTGCGTGGTTCTTCTTCCTATGAGTACTTTATATCCTGAATGGTTGTTGGCACGGCGGAGAAAACACTTTGTCAGGATATTAACTTGGGCTTTTACCCCATGGCTTTCAGTGGATGAAGGTCACACTGTATCTGCAAAATGACTTTCCTCTCTATAGCTTGCTTTCATCCCTGCTTCCCTCCCGTCCTCCACAGCAGAACATGAGTCAGAGAATCTGACACCTCGCAGGGCACAGAAGGAGAGAGGAGATGGGAGGAGGTCGCGGCGGGAGAATGGAAGCAAATGGAGAACGATAGACGCACAAACGGGACTGCTGGAAAGAGGGAGCGAGGAGTGGATCAATATGTCACCGAAAGAGGTAACCCGAGACATTGCTGCTGCTTCCTGCAGCGCTGTATAAAAATGGCAATTCAGTGAATCTACGCGCAAAATGGTGCTCGAAGCTCTTGCTTGCTCTGACGGCACCGTAAATCACAGGTGAAGACGCTCCTCCGCATAATTGTCATGTTTACAGCATCACAGGTTGTCGGCGTATCATCTGGACTTCAGCGGGACCATGCACTTTGGTATTACATAAGCTCCAAAACAAACCGAGCACAAACCCAAAAATAGTGCGGTCCCCGCTAAATATTTCAGGCACTCGGCAGCTGAAGGGGGTGATAAAAGGAGTCTCTTGTCATTGCCGCCGTTCACAAAGACCCACCGATGCAAATGGCCGCTTGAAAGAAGCCCGTGTAGCACACACAAATTGGGAATGCTGTTAAGAAGGTCGTCTTTTGGTATTACTTTTTATTTGATCCAATTCTTGTCCGGTACAGACCCCGTAAAAGCCGCTCCTCTAGGGGAGGAAATCAAATCCTGAATCTCGTGAGGCAACAAAAATTGAGCCAAGGAGTGTCACGCGGGCCGCCGGTTCAAAACAGCAGCTCTTAAAACAGCATCATCTTTTCAGAGCGAGGCTGCCCCACAGCGCTGTCAGCCACCGGCTGAGGCGTAAGAAGAGCGGCGAGGGGTCACGACGCCTTTCAAATAAAGAGTCCCTTCATTGCTCAACAACTAGCGCCATCACAAAATGATCTGCACTGTTTGCTGGTGCTGCCAGATGACAAACCAGCGTTCATGTGACCGGATTCCATGCACGCCCTTCTTGTACAACAGAGCCCATTTCATGCTGGTACACAGAAATAAGCCGTGCAGCCTTTCAATCGACCAAATGGGAGAGAATGAAGACCGAGGGCCCCGAGAGTTCAGATGTTATTAGATAGCAACAAGCACAGGTTAATTGCTCCAAGGCAGGTTAATTGCTACGCGTGATTGATCTCAGAGATTGGAGAGGAAATTAATTTGTATGGTCACAAAGCCACCAAGATCTTTATTAAATCCTCTCAATGACACTTCACACAGACAAATACAAAGTGCTCAGCTTATAGACTCAGCTTGATAAATGATGGGACATGAAAACAATTGTTGTCTTTCTTGCTCCAAACACCACCACAAAGATTTTGAAATGAAACGAACAAAATGTGCTTCAAGTGTATTCTTTTCAGCACTACTTGGAGGAGATTTTACGTACACTATCCCAAATCAAGCTTGAACTTTTTAATGAATCGACAATTAATTGAGGATCAAATTAATCGGCAACCATTTTCATAACCGATTAATCGTTTCGAGGTATTGTTATATAATTGTCCCAATCCCAATTTCGACCTCTGAACAGTAAATATCCTCTGATTGCCATTGCGCTTCATGAAAGTATTTTTTGTGTTTCAGTAAAATTAGACATTTGCAAACATCTTCTTATAATTGCAAAAACAATGACCAAACTAGTACCTGAATCAGTTTCAAACGGTGACTACAATTTAGATCCCGATCATTGTTGTTTTACCACTAAACAATACCAAAACAATTGGTTCATGAATACGAAAGCTTTTTTCCCGAATGACACCTGAATGCAAAATCACAATTTTATCCAATTTATTGACTGAATAATGTATTCCAAAAATATTCGCTCATTCCAGCCTTCAAATCATATTCAGTCAACCAAAAGCCTGAAACCTGGAACGAATCAATGGCATAACCAGATGCTGAATTTTGTCCTTCCGGGATGCTTTGCCAAGCCTCGACTGAATTTGTCTTCACGTCCTACTTTTTGTTGCTTGGGCATTTGCCCTTCAATTTTGTCTTCGGCAAGCCAAATACATACTCAGTCAGATTTAGGTCAGGTGATTGACGTGGATATTTGCAAAACTTATTTGCCTTCAAAAACTCTTTAGTTGCTTCCCCAATTTGCTTCGGGTCATTGTCCCTTGGCACTCTGAAGCGCCGTCCAATGATTTCCGACACATTTGGCTGAATAGGATTTCATCTGGTTGCTTTTGTCAGCAATCACATCATCAATTAATATAAGGTTCCACTGACCCCCACATATGCCCACCTGGCCATGGAACAGCTCAACAGCCGATTTTCCTGTGACCAAACTTTTTCTCCCTTCCAAAGTGGGAGGCACATATACAAACTGATTTAAGACCAACACTTTTCGCCTGATTTGAATTTAAATACCCTCAAATGAAGCCCACAAGTCTGTGTTTAAAACACATCTTGTTTGTTTCATTGCAAATAGATTCTGGTGGTGTTTAGAACCATGTCCCATGTATTTGGAGGATCTGACTGGATGTCTCAAGCAATTTAGCAATCATTTGACATTGATTTGGGCTGAAGATGCCAATAGTATGAATGAAGCCGCAGTCTGTGGATTTAGCCCCTGTAAACAGTTTTGGTCCCCTGCCTTGTTAAAGTGCTAAATGACGCTTTGCCTGTACGCTCCTCATGAGTAGAGAGTGATTGTTCTCTCTCTTCAGTGCTCTTTAATAGAGAAGAACAGCGGTACCAGAAAAAAATGGCCACCAAAAATTATAGCACACGCAGGGTGCCTGTTTGAGACCATCAGGCAGCCAAAACTGTGTTTTAGAATACTGTTTCCCAATATTAGGTGGAGCCTTTTTCACATTATGTATGCTGCACCATGAAAGAAAATTGCTGCAAGATTATCAATACTGAAATAATGTTGATTTTCTCTCATCTTACTCACAAGTGGAATGGACTTAACTCCGTGAAATCTGTGCCTGTTTAATGGAACACAAAAATGATATTCTCGCATGAGGCCATAACTTCATCTGCTGCCACGGTTCGATACAGTACACAGGTTTCTTGTGTGTGTGTGTGTGTGTGTGTGTGGGGGGGGGGGGGGGGGGGGGGGGGGGG
>CAAKHF010012028.1:20293-46973 GCA_901007745.1 Hippocampus kuda
TATTCTCTGCGCCTTATAATGTGGTGCACCCTATATATGAAAACAATTTTAAAATAGGCCATTCTTTGAAGCTGCGCCTTATACTCCGAAGCGCGTTATAGTGCGGAAAATATGGTCATATTTTTCAGCTATATATATATATATATATATATATATATATATATATATATATATATATATATATATATATGAATGGGTTTTTAGGGGTGGGGGGGG
Organism: Hippocampus kuda; assembly: GCA_901007745.1. NCBI lineage: Eukaryota > Metazoa > Chordata > Actinopteri > Syngnathiformes > Syngnathidae > Hippocampus > Hippocampus kuda. The sequence goes on from CAAKHF010012028.1 coordinate 20,510, forward strand.
GACCTCTGCTCCATGCTTCATCCCATTTATCAGTAATATAGTGAAAATGAGCAAAGTGAATATTCACTTCAAAAGTTGACTTGGTGTGCGGACACTGGAAGTGTTACTCAATATGAGCAAGTACATTTTTTATTTGTATTTATTTATTTTTTCAAATGAAGCAATTCTTTCCGGATGCTGAAAAAAGGGAAGAATAAATTAGGCTTGAATAAAAGGTGATCTTCCACCGATTTCTTATTTAGTTGCAAGGACCCTCAGTAGCTCCCCTGCAGACGGCGGTGGCCTGAATGTTGACCCTCTCCCTTGATTAAATGTGTCAGGTGTTAGTGCCGCCGCAAGGCTTCCGTGTTGGCTTAAGATTGGTGACAGCTGCCTGATCCACTTTTTCATGGCCATGAGCTCAACATTTGCATTATTGGACAGTAGCGGCAGGATGCTTAAAGGAAACCTGCTCTTGCTTTCAAACCTGTCACATTCCAACGCTTTGTCAGGGGGCTTTGTCTATCAAATTAGTACTTTATATGAACCCCTTAAGCATAAGCAGAGGTTGTGCTCAAATTGTAACGCATTGTCACTTTCTTTCTCTGCGTAACCTCATAAATGAAAACGCAAAGTTGTGTTGGTAAGCAATCCGACTCGGTTGATTATCTTGTAATCTTGCCAAATCGGCTTCATTGCCGGATCGCTTTCTCACATGACCCAAACCACTTCAAGGCTGGTTTGCAACTTGTTGTAGGCGGGCTCTGACTGCTGTGATTTGTGGTTGCCATGTTGTTCTTATTATAAGTCATCAAAAGGGTTTTAAGACTGTCGTTTTACAGGAAGGGGAATTTACGACACGTTCACATTGAAAGTGTATCTTGTTTTCCGAACACATCTTGTCTGCACGCAGCTCCCAGCGGGCATAGCTTTTAAGACTTTCTCGTCAAAATGTTGCGTTTATATGATCGGTTACACCTCCATATAATATGTTGAGCCAACTGGCTGGCCAGTAAATCATAGCCAGCCTGATATTCCAGTGCCTGGTAGGAATTATGTATATATTGGAAGGCCAGCCTTCACGTTGTGCGTGATGTTAAAGGGGTACATACGCTTTGCAAGGATACATCTTTTCTAAATGACTTTGCCCGTGAACCGTAAATGAGATTATTTCGAATGTCTGACAAGCACTGACGGGGCAGGAAGGGAGAAGTGAATGCTTTCCGTATGGAGGGGAAAAAAAAAAATCTTACCGGTTACTGAGCAGCATCCATGAATCCCTTGAGCGAGGTGAATGTAGGACAGAATGTTTTCTCGCGTTAATAGATGTTTTCAACGCGCTGAATTTTAAAATGATACTTTTCGCAAGTTTGACTCAGTACGTAATGATATCGAGCTCGTTTTTTTAATTGACCCAACTTTACTTTTACCATCAATTAAAGAAGCATTTATTATACCTTATCTGATCTTTGGACAGTGATAAATGTGATTTTGCCGCCCTGGGCCGTAATTAACCGGGATGTGTATGAAAGCTTTGATGTTGAAGATGAGTTCTGCTTTCACATCCAGCCCATTCTCAGAAAGCCATGCAGCTCACGTCTGACATCACAAGCAGCACAGATGTTGTTGCCCGTGTTCAATACCTTACTCAAGTCCGTATTAACTCTCCCAAGGTCTGATCGCCTTCTTTATTGAACCACAGGAGTATTGTTCACATTTATTAAAGGCAATATTTTCTTCAGAAGATACAAAGTCTGATTAGTGTATATTCACGTCGGCGGTCACCGTTCCCAGGTGGAATCTCTCGATGGCAACTGTCACCAGCTGATTTAATTTCGCGAGGCTCATTCAAAGGGATTCTGGGAAAAGAAGGCAGCCGGGCATCTCCCCCTTTTCTCTCTCTTAATTATGCTCCCAGTACAGCAACCCTTCATCTCCGCAAACAATCCATCTGCCGTTGGAAGGCCTGTTTTGTCAAGAGTTGTTAGCCGCCTGGCCCCGGGGACGAGAAGTGCAGGCTATTATTAATCTTGTTTGTCCCGTGTTTTTCTGTCTCCGCGAAAATGACGGGATTGAATGCTCTCGTGGACTTTTGCCTTGCAGACGTAATCGATGACATAAGTAAATTCAGATTATCATTGAGACTCGTGAAGGAGGACTGCCTCCGGGCTGCACCGGCGTCACCTTCTCCATGATGAGGAATGTGTACAGGAAATGGCCATTCCCCACGTAGCTGTCATCGTTGGATTAGCGGCAATTCATTTTCATCAGATTTGCATCATGACATTTACAGTAGGTGGGAATCGGAATTACTCGCTTGAGGGTATTTCCATCATATTTTACCAATGGTTTCACGAAACAGCAGTAGTATACATTTATGAGGATATATATATATATTTTTTATATCTGGAACGGAGGTAAAACAGATGACTTTCTCATGAGCGCTTTGAAACAGTAATTCATGCCTTCGTCACATCCCGGCTGGATTACTGGAATGTACTTTACTTTGGAGTCAGCCAATCCTCCATTAAGCGTCTCCAGTTGGGCCAGAATGCCGCTGTTCGCCTCTTGACTGGTACTCGTAAGAGGGAGCACATAACTCCTACTCTGGCATCCCTTCACTGGCTCCCTATACAGTTCTTTTTAAGATCTTATTATTTGTTTTCAAATCTTTAAATGACCTCACTCCACCTTGCCTCTCTGAGCTCCTCCGCCCCTACACACCTGCCTCAGGTCTGCGGACCAGACATTAGAGGTACCAAGAACCAAGCGGAGGCTCAGAGGGGATGGAGCCTTTTCTGTTGCTGGTCCATCTCTTTGGAATGGAACCTCCCACTGAACATTTGGCAAGCTCCCTCGCTGCCCATCTTTAAAACCCATCTCAAAACTCATTTGTATTCTATGGTTTTTGACTCAGCATGACTCAGATTTGATCTTAGTTTTACTGTTTGGCGCTTTCTACTGTCTTTGTTATTCATTTATTGTTTTATTGTTGTATATATGATATTTGCTTCACGTACTTTGTATACGGCGGTGGTTGTTTTGAAGTGCTCTATAAATACAGTTGAGTTGATTTGAGACGAATCCTACGGCCTTCTGTATGTATGTCTCAATGATCGAAAAGTGAAGTTCGGAACTGAAAGCTTTTCCCGCAAAGCTAATGATGTCAGTCATATTATTCAACATTGGAATCAGCGTAAATACCGGCTGAATCTAGCCACTCAGTTTTGACCCATGTTCATTAAACAGACAGAAAAATTAAACCAAGTACGGACACTCGGCTCTGCCTTTTTTAATAAATTTATTTATTTTAATACCATTGAGGTTAAAACTATGCAGTAGCCAAAACCACAACATGTAAAATGTGGACAGCACCTGGAGGAAAATAGAAATTTCACCCGATGGTTTAAAGTCAAACTCGTCATGAAGTGCACAACGGTCACAATGTCGATATCTGATGTCGGTGTATTGATACTGTGCCATTAGAAGAAACAGTTTGAGGAATTGTGACATTACCTCTTGTTTACGGAGTGCTACCAGCATTCAAAGTGACCACTTAGCTGGCATTGTGGAACTTGACGTCCGCTCAAGTTGCAGCCTGGAACACAACTGTGATGACAGCCTTGTGGCCGAGGGCATTTAGCTCAGGGGCTTGCCGAGAGGAAGTTTTGTCTTTTTGGTCCAAATTATTGAAATATAAAGCTCAGTGTTTCACGGTCACAAATTGGCCTGGGGTGGCCTTGGCTGAAGAGAAGCTGTTGCTTTCTGGTGGTTTGTTTGTTGTTTGTCCTGGCCCTAATCTTCTTTCTTGTCATGTAACATCATTTCACAAATTGTTTGGCAATTTCTCATCAAATTATATCAGTGAAAATAAAAGAATAATTTGAATAGTGAATACGGAAAAACATTTGTAGCAGACCATTTTTGAGGTACTGTGAAGCAGCGCTGTTTGCGAAAGACCATGACTAATTGACACCCGCACAAACAGTCTCGGATTGCTGGTAGATGCCACAAGATGACCATAACAGCTTGACTAAACAAAGCTCCTCCCCTCAAGCATCTCCATATCCCCACATAACATCAAGTCAATATTTTTATGAGACATGGCTTTGACGAAGGATCGGTTATTTCCCCCAAAATCTTTACTTTCAAAGACAATATCGTAAAAAAATGGGTTGACTTCAACCCAACATTGGTATATGTAATGAATGTGGACATTTTGATCCAGCTCGTTTGAAAATGAGAAACAGAGAAATGAAATTTTAACTCACTTGAAGTATCTGGTTCATTTTAAGCCTTTTAGGGACAGCGATCACGATAGTGGACGGCCTATCATGTTATCAGGTGACACGTTATCATTATTGGTGCATGAAAGGGTTCATGTATGTGCACTAAAAGTGTTCTTTTTCTAAATAAAAAAAAGCAGTCGTTATGAAACAACCGGGGTGAATGTGAGCTTCATAATAATGAAAACGTGGATTTAATGGTGGGAACCGCTGACAGCGTTAAATCCTTAATGATGGTGATCTTGACAGAGAAGGACGGGAGGCCAAAGGAGAAGGACATTGCTGATCCCACCTCCAGCTTTCATCTCGCCACAGGCAGCGCCCATTTCTCAGCACTCATAATCAATCCCTATACACCTATGTTTCTCATGTAAGTGAGATCTGATCTGGAATCAATTCTACTTTGGTGACGCCGGTGCCTTGCTGACCTCATCTTTTTGCCATCACATTAGCATTGAGCATGTGAGCTTTGAGTACCCCTCCCCATCTTACAGTCCATCAGACAACAATCAATATGCATGTTGGAAATATGAAAATGGTTTATTTTCGGATGTCCCCCCTCCCCCTACCTTCTATTGCGCAAACGTTTGTGTTGTGTGTGTTTCATTAAGCTTGCGCGGGAGATAACATCAGAAAAATAGCAGCGCGTAATCTTACAAATCCATCTCGACTTCTCGAGGAGTGATTGCGACTGTCAAAAAAATGACCTATCAGCATCTTTCGACGAGATGGAGGCGGAGCTAATGGCATGATTTAGATGTGCCGAAAACCAGACGTGACTGGGCGCTTGTCAGCAACGAAGGGCATTCAAAGACATTAGCGCAGTTGCTGTTTGACATCGCCAACTTACCTCTGGTGGATATTGGCAAGCAGACAAAACCGAAAATAATTTATCAAAATGACTGCTTGTCAAGCCGGCGCTTTGGAGTATAGATGGGCAAAATAGTCGATGAGTTGATTGATTGTTAAGAATTCTGTCCACAGTGTGGAATTGACTCTTGATGAAGTGCATCTTAAGCAAGCGAAATGGAGGTTTGAGTGTCGTTCTATCTGCCGCTCGCTCTGCAGTTATTTTTCTTCCATTACAAAGCATCCATCCATTCATCCATCAAGCCATGCTTTTTCTGCACCGATTGTCCTGATTAGAGTCGCGTGTGATCTAGAGCCTACCCCAACTGTGTGAGAGGTGAGTTGCACCCCAGACTGTTTACCAGCCAATCAAGCAACCATTCACACTCACATTTAGATCAATGGACAATTTAGAGCGGGGTGTCCAAACTTTTCTTTTTCTCTGAGAGCTGCATACAGAAATATGTCAAAGGGCCACTTTGACGTTGTCCGTCTTCATAAAAAAAAAAAAAGAAAAAAAAGGTTTTTTAAAGATCCATTACACAACTATGTATAATAGTTAATGTAGAATTTTTGGGGTGTATTTGTTGTATTTTTAAACATTTTTAACACCAGTGAAAGGTGATACGGCAAACACTGTGATTTTTCTTTTCTTTTTGATGATTAAGGGGTGGCCCACTGCCCTGTATCCCACCAGAGTAGCTCTCGACCCTGCCATGAGCAGACGTCCACATTCGGAAGAAACGCAAGAGTAATAGGTAAAAAGATGTCAGATTTTTTTAAAGCAGGTGTTTACTTGAGGATCTGACTCAATCATTAATTTGATACGTTCGCAAATCCGACCTTGGCGCAGACAGGAGTAAGTTTAGGGAAACATTTTTGCTTCTGAAAGTGCAGTATCTTCATTCATGAGGCATTATAGAGAAATGTTGCAATTTTAATTGTCAATAGTTTCTTTGCTATTCTCGCGAAAAGCTCTTCAAGTGAGATTTATTAGGATAAGTCGGCGTCAGGTGAGTCGCACCAGTGAGGGATGTGGGTGTCGCAAACCCCCCCCCCCCTTCCCACACTTGTTCAAGACCCGCACCCAATTGGATTGCAGACAATCAGACAAGGATTCAATCGTTATTTTTCAAATAATGTTGAGGGATGCTCAAAAAAGGCCTGTCCATGCTTAAAATAACAATAAAGAACATCAGCTAGCGATACTCCTCTCATAGCAGGTGTGAAACATTTCAATTTGATTCCAGTAACGTTTGCAGAGCAATTTTGAGTGTTGGGTGCTGATTTTGCTTTTTTATTATTTTTTTTCAGTCTTTGTATGGAGCATATATTTATGCAGGGCCACCCCTGTGGGAGCCCCTGCAGGATACCTCATTAAAGTAGGTTTTGTCCAGGTCCCTGGTGCGGCGACTCGACGAATATTCACTAGCTGAATGCATGATAAAAAAACCATTAAAGAGCTTTGGCCAAAATATAAAAGCCTTCGAAAGCGATCATTTCTGCTGCGCTCCTCACATGAAAGGCCTTTAATGCCTTCGTGTCGTAATGGCTATCGGAGAAACTGCTTCAATAATTTTTACATGTCCTGATGAAGGTTGTGGCATTCCTCAATCATCCGTTTTTTTGTTGTTGTTGACCCAGAATGTCACTTTAGAATGCCTTCATCGTGGATGTACATGGGCAGGCATTTGTCTGGCTGCATTCATGACGGACACGCTGAGTTGTCCTCTAAGTTTGCGATGTGGTGGTGGCTCTCAAGTTATGATGGGCATCTTAATGGAATCCCTGGTGAGTTTTGTTGTTGTTGTTGTTAAAGTGCTTGGTGATTATTGCCATGTTAAAGCAAGTGAGGCAAAGTGGAGTGCGTTACTGTTGCGCTTTTGATTCTGTCTCGAGTTTGCTGTCTCGAGCGCCGATTCCCAACCAGGTTGCCAAGGCACGTAAGTTCACTGGGAGAGCTGTTTACGGGAGGAAATTATCCTATTTCAAATAGTTTGCTTCGAAAAAAAAATAATTGCAAATATTTTGTTGTTTGTCTATCTATGCCAGTGATGTATTATGACAAGTAGAACAATGATGGCCAATTCGGATATTTGGTAAATCCAATGGTGATGTGACATGCGTGAGCACAAAATGTTTCTGAAAAATGTGATATGTGCCATATATGGGCCAAAAAAAAAAAAAAAATCTGAATTGAGCTGCAGTGTGAACGTCGCCTTAGTGCCTTTTTATGTCGTGTGCGTTTGGCTGCAAGGTTGGGAAACATTGTTCTAAACAACAATTCCAAATCAGCTATTTTTCTGAGTGTCGATAGTCATGAAAAAAACATTATTGAATAAAATCGGGATTTTATGAGAATATCTGAAACAAAATTGCATTATAGCTACAGCCTAAAGCTACATATTTTTCTGTATGTATTTCATCCAGGGTCAGCAGCTGTTGTGTCAAATCAATGTGGATGCGATGCAACTTATTTAGCGTAAAGTTGACACAGACAATCCAATTTGAAATGTTAATGAACTAAAATCTCATCAGATCAGGCTTTAATTGCTTGTGCTAATGTAGGATCTTAGAGTCCCTTTCTTGCACCCAGAAGACAATTGTGAAACTGGTTGAAACTTTACTACCTCATTTTACCTGCATCACAGCTGCTCCCTCATTGATTTCACTGACGTTGCCCGACGAGTGTTTGCACTTTAATTGATATGGATCGAGTGTGTTGTATTTGCCGCACTCGCCTTCTCATCTTCCCTTGATATTATCGTGGCTGTTTGTACCATAAGACAACTTGCTTGGAGCGGAATGCTTTTGGGATTATGTCAGGCCGCGCCTCACCAGCGCAAAAGTTTCTCGACACATCATCGTGTACCTGCACACACAACCCGAGGCTCACTTTTAATGAGCATTTAGGAAACAAAGAAAATGTTGAATGTCAAATGGAAAGATAATGTCCCCTCAAGAATTGAAATAATTTGTTTTGTTTTTGTTTTTGTTTTTTTCTAGGTGGGAGTTTACGCATACGAATTAGGCATTCACCAAAACACAAAGGCACACATGACACATGTACATGATAATAAATAAATCCTTTCTTGGTATGAAATAATAATGAATCAGTTGCGGTCTTATGGCTGTGGGGACTTTATATTTTCTCAGCACAAGACGAAGGAAACGCGAAGCAAAAGAAACACGAGAAAATATCGCTTCCATTAAAAAGAATAGATCATCAAAAGAGAAAAGTCCCCTGCAGTAAAAGAAAACCTCTTCTTTAAAATAAATTCATTCCACTGATTTCTGCAAAGAAATATTCTGGCAAAATGGGGAAGGTGTTTACACCGTGACGCTTTTGCTTGCGAGACCCGCAAGCCGAGCAACATAGAAACAAGTTATCCATCCATCCGTCCATTTTCGAATCTGCTTATCCTCACAAGGGTCGCGGGCATCCTTGGGCGGTAGGCTAGGTACTACCTGATTGGTTGCCAGCCAACGGCAGGGCATACAACCATCCGCGCTCACAACCACACCTAGGGACAATTACAAGCGTTCCATTAAGTGCCACGCGTGTTTTTGGAATGTGGGAGGAAACTGGCGTACCCGGAGAAAACCCACACAGGCATGAGGAGAACATGCAAACTCCACACAGGAAACCGGAATCGAACCCTGCACCTCTGCACTGTGAGGCCGACGCACTACCCAGTCAACCACCGGGCCGTCATCCCAATCATAACTTCCAAAGAGAAAGCTATAATTATTATCTGAATTGAAGAAGAGTCAATTAGGCTCTGCTTCATCAGACGGTGTGCAAGCAGGTAATGCATGATTGCAGGTCTTAGTATGGTGGATGGAAAATGGTTGCGGAAAAAATAGCAACTATCTAATTCGTGGTGGATTTGGCATACGCGTGGCGATCCCACTTACAGCATACTGGGCTCCTCTTCGAATGCTCTTAGTGATAACGTGAGATCCTTTGGAAACGATAAGACTTCCAATTTTGTTCCAGTCAAGCTCTAATGAGGATCCTCGATGGATTTAGCAGGCAGACTATGCTCTCAAACATTCAACAACAATCCGCGATGTTTTTTTCTTCCTTAATTCATTCAAGTCAAGTCAGCAGTGGCATAACACGCACAAGCAGAATTGAGACAAGATACACACCAAAAATAAATGAATAAAAAAAGAGAGAAAATGTGACCGGCGTTCGCGTTGTCCGCCTCCCTCGTTGTGATTCATTATACATGCAGCGATTCGACCGTTACCGTTTGGAGGATCGGCCCCCTCCAATCCCACCCCCATGGACAGCTGTGTACTCAGGGTCAATGTTAAAGGATCACTTTGCAGCATTCATATTTAAGCAGACTGCACTGCGTAGGTGGCGGTTGCTCATCTTTACGACTCAAACGCTCTCGCTCACGTTGTTATTTTTCCTTTTGAATGCTTTGATGAAATTCAGCTTGGAGTGAGTTAGCCAAAAGTAGAATCTAATGTGACATGATGTTGTGTTCATGATTCATTTTTGTTTGTTATATACTGTAGCTCTGTGGGCTTTAAAAAAAAAAAAAAAGCCATCTGTCAACCTGCCTGCCAACATCTGTGAGCGCTCGACAATTATCATTACTTCCAGAATAATAAAAGAGGAAAAAAGAAAAAAAAATTCAAGATACGACATGGTGATGAAGCGAAAGCAGGGCCTGCTTCCTTTCTTTAAATGTGTCATTCGCAGATTTCCTCCGTCTTTTATTCCCGTTGTATTCTTACATCAAAAGGAAGCTCTCCATTCTTCTCGGGACGAAAATGATCCCTGTGATCAGTCCCTCTCTCGTCCTGCAATCATTTCTTGTTTTCTCGGCCAGTGTTTGCAGCATGAGGAAACTACTTTTAAGGGCTACGTATTGCTGCGCTGCTGTCCCTTCCACTTAGATCATTTGTTCCTCTGTGTGGGCACACATCTTCTTTGTGTCTACAGAGAAATAACTCAGAGCGGAGAAGGGACCTGCCAGCTGACTCACTCATCATCCATCACGGTGTTTTTTTGTGATAGCTCACGCTATGGGTGAGTCAGCAGTGGGTGTGACACGCGGAGGGTGTGTCCGTCAGGGGTTTTCAGAAAGTGGTCAGCCCGCCCTCTTCTTGAACGCTGCCAAACTCGGCGTGATATATCTCATCCTTGTTCAATACCGCTTTTCTTCTTCACGATGGGTTGGTGAAAACTATTCATTTGAATTAGGGTGGGAGGCGGGGTAGACCCAAGACCGCTCACAAGTCAATCGCAGGGCTGACATATGAGGGTGGGCACCCATTCACACCACCGAGTAAAGAGGAGTGCACACTTTGACTCACTAAAAATCCATCCATCCATTTTCTGATCCGCTAATCCTCACAAGGGTCGCGGGGCATGCTGGAGCCTATCCCAGCTTTCTTCGGGGCAGGAGGCGGGGGACACCCTGAACTGGTTGACAGCCAATCTCAGCGCACACATAGACAAACAACCATCCGCGCTCACACTCACACCTAGGGACAATTTCGAATGTTCAATCAGCCTGCTATGTATGTTTTCGGAATGTGGGAGGAAACTGGAATACCCGGAGAAAACCCACGTAGGCATGGGGAGGACATGCAAACTCCACACAGGAAGGCAGGAGTCGGTATCGAACCCTGCACCTCTGCACTGTGAGGCTGACGCCCTAACCAGTCGACCACCGGGCCGCCCTCACTCAAAATCAAATCACGAAAATCACTTTGGTCATTCCTTTACCTCAGGGGTAACCAAGCTTGTTCAAACAAAGGCTTCTATTTTGGGAGAGTATCGTAAAGCGCCATCACCAACTTGTACAGACTGCAAATTAGCATCTTATTTGAACATCATATGAATAGAAATTGTTTTGAGAGCCTTTCTTTTTTACTATTGCTGTTGGGTAGGCAATGGTCGGCACAGTAAATTGATTACCGGTAATTCATCTTTAAAAATTGGCATAAATTGTGTGGAATTCATTCTTAATTGGGGCAGCACAGTGACCAAGTGGTTTGTCTCACAGTTTCGAGGTTACGTACAGGTTAAAAGTGCCTTCCACAGCACCTTGTTAAGAAGCTGGGGATTAGCATGACAGCAGCATTTACAAAAATGAACTCCTTGACATTAATCTCATCTTTTTGGGAAATTACAACACCAGTAGTTTGTCTTGTTAAACTAAGGATGCCGCTAGAAGTTTTAACTACCTCTCTGTGACCATCCAACAGAGCTCTGCGACTCACCAGCTGAGAATCACTGGTCTAACCAACAACATGACATCAACCGGCGCAAGTTCAGGTAAGAGCATGCACGAATTTTTTTTTTAATATATATTATATATTTTATTTGCACGAGTTCTGCACGGAACGTTCAAATATTAATTGAGCATGCATTTCCCCACATATTTGAGCAAGCTCGTGTTGTAAAATTCCCATCAAATTGAAAATTGAAACCATTTCGTCCAGAACAAAAAGAAAATCCTTACATAGACCAGACAGGACAAGCTGTTTGACAATGACGCCTACAATTTAACCAAAATTGGCATGCACAGAGACAGTTCAAATAAAATCGGATGGCTTTTTCTACGAGGTGTTTGCCGAGAAATCCTTAAGCCGAGTCATATGCGCACACATGAACAGACAGTTATCATATGCCTCATGCAACAGCCCCTCCTCCCAACAACTACAGACATCTTGCTAACGTCTCACAGCAACGTTATAATACAGTGTCAGAGAGAGAGAGAGAGAAAGAGAGAGAGAGGGGGAACAAGGTTTTATTCTCGCACAAAAAAAAGTGAGGTTCTTATTAATATAGTACATTTTCAAGTGTGAGGTTATAATTAGCAGAGTACTGTACATTTTATAAGTGCAAAGGCACTTTTTTTACAACACATGGAATGTGTGACTCATCCATCTTCCGATCCGCTTATCCTCACAAGCGTCACGGGGGGTGCTGGAGCCAAGGCGGGGACACCCTGAGCCGGTTGCCAGCCAGTCGCAGGGCACACAGAGAGAAACAACCATCCGCACTCACGCTCACACTTACGGACAATTTAGAGCATTCCATCAGCCTGCCATGCATGTTTTTGGAATGTGGGAGGACACCGGAGTATCCGGAGAAAACCCACACAGGCACAGGGAGAACATGCAAACTCCACACAGGGAGGCCGGAGCTGGAATTGAACCTGGTACCTCTGCACTGTGAGGTCAACATGCTCACCACTGGGCCACCGGGCCGCCTAGCGAATGGAATCTCCATCTTAATTCATAAAGTATCATGTAAGTCAAATCCAGCCATGATATTAGCTTTATTCTTCCATGAAACTTACATGCACGTTTGTGGACTCTGGAAGGCAGTCTCAATGCCCCGAGAGAATCCATACCAGCACAAAGAGAAGATGTCAAAGTCCACATAAGCGTACACAACTTGAAATGATCGTATCTCCCCACACAATAACTCTCCCTTCACTTGCATCAACAAATCATAATTTCACCGACTCCAACTGCTCCAAACGGCTGCTGGGCTCTTAAGCAGTCATGTCACATCACTCCTGTCTTGGCCGCTATACGTTAGCTTCCTCCTACAGGATCCAATTTAAGAGCCTTATCATCACTTACTCTGACATCCACGTTGAAGCACCTGCTTATATCAGTGATAGGCTGTGCCCTCGTGTCACCAACGGGCCTCAGAGGGCCCCCAAAGCGGGACTTAGTCGATGTCCCCGGCAACATGTTTAAAAGTAAAGGTGACAAAGCCTTTCAAACTGAAGCACCCTTATTATGGAAAGTTTTACCTCCTGATTTAATGCCAAGCATTTAGTGTGATGCTGTTGTTCATATCGATTCAGTGGCCTCTTAGAAACGTGAACAGTTTGCTGGTGAAAACACTTGGAGGCCGAAAACGTTAAAGGGGACAACTCATTTTTTTAAACGGCTCCGCCTGTCAAATGTGAATTTACATCTATCATTAAATCAGTTATTTAGTCGATCTGCCAATTCCTCAAAATTAGTCATAGCAAGTCTTTCTGAATGTTTACCCATTGTGACACGGTAGTCATGTTTGGCAGTTTATCTGCTGCATGTGCCATATGCACAGATCTGCACATTAATTGTGTAATTCACAAAGAAGCTTCTAATTTCTAATCAGTGTCTCGTCATCCAACCTCTATTGAACACAACTGCGCTGCAAGCTAAATTCTGACAAGTCTGAACTGCTGACATTAAAAAAATGGTGTTCAAGATTCGCACATTCATGATGGCAACACAGCTGTAATGTCTTATTTGATGGATCGGATCAATCACGTCATTGTTCGATCAACAAATTATGACGTGACAGCCGATCACCAAATTTTGCATAAATTGCAAAATATGATCCGATCCAATCCAGCCGATCTATGTAACGTCTACATTTAACCCAAGTTAGCACTGTTGAAACTGCAAACTCCCAATTGGATTAGAGTAAGAGAGTATTCGTACTCTGTTACTTCCCACCACTAAGAATCGGTGACCTTTGCTACATGTTTTACAAATGACAAAAGATACTTACAATTTACAAAATTTGGGAACATTACTTGTGCTGTATTTAAAAAAAACATTGCGGGAAACTTAACAAACTGAAGGTCGAATAAACTACTGCTGCAGATGATGTTCTATTCTCAATTGCCCGCTCTATTTTACAGGCGATTTTTGACATTTCTGCAATGCCGAATTTTTAACTTCAGCTTGTAAAGCACTTTGTGACTGTCGATGTGTGAAAAGTTCTATGCGGATAAACTAGAGGAACTTCACTAGCCTGTGGCCCAGCGTGCATGGAATATTAATGAAAGCATTGTCGTCGTCGCCCGTGCCGAAATGTCGTTAGCGACGAGGCGTCATGCGTAGCGACATGCTAATCGCCACCATCTTGGAGAGGCTGCGTTGACACACCCGTGCGGGGCAAGAGTGACTCGCGCTATCTGATGATTGTTGAATTTATTTCCGTCACTGAGCTGCTGCTGCACCTGAATGCACCGTGACAGAAAGCCCAATCTCTCATCCTGCTAAGCGGATTGATTATGCAGCTGAGGTAAAAGGGGGGAGGGGGGGCACACAAATAAAGCAACAACACTGGTCGCATGTTTTTTTTTGTCCCCCCCCCCCCCCCCCATTGAATGGTCACACCGCAGACCAGGCAAAGCAGTTTATGTGATGATTTGCTGAATAACCGATTTGTCACAGAATATCCTGCTGATCCAGGCTGGCTTATTCACTTAAGGGCTATATAGCTTCGATAAAGCCCCCTCCTGCATCGCACTCTGAATGATGTCTGCAAATGAGCATTTTTATTCAAAAACACCGGCGCAGTTCGCCAAAATCTCCCAATGCTTTGCACTCTGCTCCCCTGCAAATGTATGCACGCTCCGAGAGTAAATGTGTACCAAATTAGCAATTCAGAATAAAAGAAAGTGTGTTAGATTTCATATTGTGCGTGGCTCATAATGGATAGTCACTGGGTTCATTTGGCAACACAATGATTTTTTTTTTCTTCTTTTAATTTTAAAACATGCTGCTTCAGGCCAAATTGGCAAAATATTTCATCTGTGCGATGATTAGGCACAATGTTAGTCAAAGATCTAATAAGCAGTATACGACTCATTTCTGTAGTCTCATCTGATGAACACCAAAATAAAGCCCATTTTTGCGAGGTTATTCTTGCTGTAAAAGCCATTCAACGTCACATTAACCTAAATCTACTGTTGCTCTAATGTAAACAGGAAGAGAAGCCGCTAGTTTCTTTGGCAGAGGCTCTCCTTTTGTAGTTTATTTGTCATTTTGATGAGCGCAGACTGCCATTGATCCCCTATAAATGTGTCCACAAAACGAGGTGGCAGTAATGTTTGGCATTTTTTCTGGAGAGGAAGATATTAAATAACATTCACGGGAGCTGATTGCGAGAAAAGGACAACATGCCGAGTGAGGAAGGCCTGGCTGCGTGTTTCAGTCAAGAAATACATTCAGGTTGCGTTGAATTTTTGATCAATACTGGTCAACAAAGTCGAACTAAAAGTTTAATCAGAGATCAAAGTAAACTTTTCTCTATTTTTTTTCACTTTTATTTGCACTCTGAATCTGCCCTTGTTTTTTTTGTCCACCACATTGGGTTTTCATAATAACAATAGCAATAATAGTAATAATAATAATAATAATAATAATAATAAATTAAACAATCTTTTCCACAGTCAAATTGTGCACATTTATTAACTGCCTAAGTAACACTATGTTTGATGATAAAAGAATGATGAAAAACTTATAGGAAACATATTTTGCATTTTCTTGTTATCATTGCCAGGTATCATAACAGCATACCGGTGTTCTGTTTTGTCCTGAAAAAAGAATCTTAGGCAAATTTGTGCTGTACATTTCTTTTATTTTGGAGTTTTTATGAAGGCTACCAGAAGAAGTGTGGTAAAAGGACACACTGCCATAAACAAACACCTCCGAGCACTCTGCACTTCTTCAATTACTTCGAAGGCTAACATTGTCATGATGCTAATCTTTGCATTGGATAATACACCTTGCACAAAGCCCTCACTGTCTAATTTACACCTCCCCCACCAACTCCCTCGCTGCCACACACACGCACACCCACCCACACACACACACACACACACACACACACACACACACACACACACACAATTAATTGCATTAGCATTCGTGGAGACAACATTTTATGACCAAGTCGTCAAATTGCACTTGTCAATTAATGTCGGGCTCTGGCACATGACATGGCCCAACACGAATACCCCCATCCCTCCACCCCCACGTCGAAAGATTTGCCACACATTTGTGTGACAAACACATATATACCAGAAGCTAATGCTGGTAATGCTTTCAGCTAATGCCAATGCTAAATTGTGATAACACTGCATCTCTGCTCACCTTTTGGTTTTAAAAGGACAGTTCTTTGGCTTCTGTGTTCAAGTGGTTCTCTTTCTCTGCATATTTGTTCAGCCTAGCTGTCACTGACTAAGGAGCTCAGTGTGGGTTTGGTTGTTATGTTAATTATCCCACTGTTTTCCGGGTTCACGCCAAGCACAGTCTACTTTCTCTGATCAAATTAGCAGGTGCATCGGGGGCGAGGCAGCTCCATACGCTGGAACACCCAGAGAGGCGCAACATGGCCCCAAACACGGTAGACCAGAATTGCGTTGCCACCAAAATGAAGATGCGCCCTAAGTAGGGCCGATTGTCTCACGAGTCAGCTTTAACATTTGTACTCACAATTGTAAAATGAAGCTAACCATCTTACAAGCCAATTAGCAAGGTTACTGTCATTATTGAAAACTAATGAAATAACTAAAACTAAACTTGTGATGGACAAATATAATATAAATACAAGAGTGTTTTTTTATGAAGAGATAAATAATTGAAACTACATTTTATGTTCATAAAAGTACTTAAAAATATCAAAAATGTCATTTGTTGTCATCTTTGTCAATTAATTTCATCAAAGAGCTTTTGGGGTTGATTTGAAATTTATTTTTCGGTACTCCTGTTCAGCAGTACAGAGAAAAACAGTTGTTTGGGATTTATGGTTTACTTAACTTTAACACCCAATATTTAGTGACCTTTTTAAATCTTGCACTCCACAAATATTCCGCATTTGTTTAAAAAAAAAAAAAACAAACTAAAACTAATACGTAGCATTAACAAAATATAAAAACAAGAAAGTCAAAATGAAATAAAACCTAATGACAATGAAAAATCCCGAATTATTAGAACCCTGTCTAATAGGCATTAAAATAGACATTGTGAAATTGTCTGTGTCAACTCGCATCCCGTGTACGTATATTCCTCTTCGCCTTGCGAAATGCACAAAATTAATCCCTGAATGCTGGTTTTCTACAATATGCTCTCTCTGGATAATTTTGACCTTATTTTTTCATTGAATACTGATGGCAGCACATTCTCAAGTGGTTCGCTTGTCTGCCTCACATTTATGAGGTGTGGGTTCCAATCTCAGCCCTGGCCTTTTCATGTGGAGTTTGCATGTTCTTCCCTAGCTGGCGTGCATTTTCTCAGAGTAAATAGTTCATAAATTGAGTGGGAGCATGAATGGCCTTGTCCGTGCGTGCCCTGCAACATGGCAGCTGATCAGTCCTGCCAGCTGGAATGGGCTCCAGCGCAACCGCAACCTTAATGAGGACAAGCGCTATTGAAAATGGATGGATGGATTTTTGAATTGTACAACCTTGAGCCCGTTTCACTTCTGCCGTTCCGACGTGGTCGACTTTGTGAGCATTGTTGTTCAATGTCGCCGTAAAACCAAATTGTGTGGACCCCAGACACTTCAGGCAATTGTTATGGGGACGGTGTTTACTGCGGAGTTCAGTGTTGACAAGTAGTTCTTGATGCAGAACCAGTGCAAGCGCAAAAGACTTCAGCGAAGGTTAAAGTCATTACTGTAGGTAACAATTGCTGCAAAGGTGATGAAGAGGATCCTGGCACGGCCTGTGTCTTATTTTATGCATACCAATCAGATAGTTAGAGTCGGAGAGGGCTTGTTGCAATGCCCTTTCACTCATGCAGATCGCTTTTAGCGTATTTGTCTTAGGGCTCGTGTTGACGCTCATGTAAATAGACTGTTTGGCTCCTAACTGAGACGCACGGTGCCTTTCCCCCTGATTAGACCGGGCCCGGAGAGAGAGTGGTCGGTCCTAATGAATCGCAAACACGCAATCAAAGTCGGCACACTTGCCACCGCGTCGCCGCTCGGTCCCATTCATCTCAGCGCAACCCTTCAGCTTGTCGCCGCGATTAATTGGAGCAATCTGAGTAATTACATGTAATTAATAACTTGTGGAGCAACAGAATGTCAACCGCCGGAGGGGGGGAAAAAATGAAGTTACATTTACATTTTTATTACCAGTAATATAAAATGTACTTGGTTGTTGTGTGTTTCCTCCCAGACAGCTACAATTATCAACATCTGCATTTACATTAATGAGCCATTATACCGCAATTACCACAACAGCAGCACTCCATAACTTAACGTAATGATCTAAAGCTGAAAAACTTCTCTCCCGTGTGGCTCGTCGTGTCCGTGCTCAGGTTTAAATCATGTCGATAAACACGTTCATACATAATGGGCTAAGAGCAAGGTTCCGCCCATCGGCCGCTCTCGCGCTTTTGCCCGTATAATGGCGCTTGCTTATGAGCAGGCACACTCAGGGAAAGCCACGCTCCATCTGCTGTGGCGTTGAAGGAACACAAGCTGCTTGAAGCTCACTCGTCTAACTCGGGCACCTGTTAGCGGCAGATAGACGGCGGCTCCCGTTGGCAGCTCTCGCCGCACCATGAGTTAGCTTCCCGCTGCCTCCGCTAAATCAAATCCCCTTCATCAAGCTTACAAAGTAGCGCGGCAACACTCTGTCATACTACCGTGATTCAAAATGGCACTGACCTTTAAAGGGAATAACTTGTCACTTAGAATGTGTTGCCGATAAACTTTCTGCCATTTTCTCCAGCTGAGTTCCCTTGGTTACGAATTAAAGCAAAAGCTTTTAATATTAGCGCCTCTAATAATTCCATTGTCACACACTGAACCACACGGGCAAGCTGACATACAGTATTTGTGCCTGCACGCATTACCTAATACATGTTGTGTTAGTCATGCATTTGTTGTCATTTGCCTTGGGAAACATCTAATGTCACATCAAGGCTAGCTTCATTTGATTTTTCTTTCAGCTGTGGCTGCATTATCTTCCCAAACATTTGTGTGATGCAATTAGTCAAACTATGAGCTGACAAAGCAGTGTAGCAAGCGGAAATGAATCTGCGCTGAGGCTATTAACCGAGGTAGGCATTGTCACGATCCGGTTCTTGTGTGTCTCCTGCAGGTGGCAGTGGAGAGCCTGCCCTCCAGCGTGCACACCTGCTCCCAATTTGGTCAAGTTAGCCAAGTATTTAAGAACTGCCAAGATCCCACGTCTCTGTCGGATTATTGACCTTGTTTGCCGCTCATGCTCAAGTGTTGTTTTCAAGACCTCTCGATCTCGTTATTAAGAACTGTGTGAAACTTTTTTTCTTTTTAAAATGATATTTGGCTGCATGTCTCCTGTGCTGCGCATGCGTGTGACGTAGTAATACGTTCTCAATGCGGATTGGCTGTTGCCGACGCTACTCTGCGAAGAAGAAGGAGAAGAAGGGCCTAAAATTTAGGGAACGAAAAGTAATTTAGTGGTGATGGAAACATGATTCAAATGTTGTTCAAAAACAATGGTGCAGTAATTGACTGATGGCAAAAATAACTAAAATTTAAATTTAAAAAAATGTTCGTGAATAAAATTAAATAAAAACGATAATGCTTAAAAAAGAAAACAAACTTAAACTACATTTTACATTTATAAAACGAAAAGTAACTACAGTTTTTTCTTTCTTTTTTTAACCTTCCACTTTACAATTACTCCATATAAAAGAAGTAAAAAGTAAAACTAATAAAAAGTCATCTAAAATCAAGGATTAAAATTTAAAAAAAAGATTTAATAAAAATCTAAATTAAATAAAAACAAACTATAATTAAAAATTCCGAATTATTACCTTGACCAGCATGCTTCTTTCTGTACCAAAACATATGACCATCAATTTTATACAAAAAGAGGCCAAATAAAATATATGTAACCTAACTATTTTCATTTGCTGTCTAAAAAAAACATTGACTTTCAATCTTGAGGTGGCAAAATGTCACACAGCTCCCACCAAGTGAGGAAGAGGCTGACGTTTACAGCACTTGTCACAGTGTAGTAGGTGTTCAAGGGAATTAATTGATTGCTTTTCAAGCTATTTCCAACACTTGAAATTGCTTAATTATGTGTAAGAATAGCAAATAACATAATGACAGATCAATAGTATTGATGGTGTGACATGGATGATACAGTGCCAATGTGTTTCGATTGAATAATTGGTTAATTTGTACTACTAAAATAATTCTACATGTTAAAACAAAAACAAACAAAAAAACACATTATTAACATTCATATTGAAAATATTCATGAATGAGGTACTCATTTATGAATATTGACCTGACCTATCTGCCCATTTTAAAAATCAAATGTGGCCGTCAGCATACAAAAATAAATAAATAAAATGCCACCCGCTGAGATTCTTCATTTTCCAATTTCTGGTTTTATGTTTATGTTTATGTTCATCAGACTTTTCCACTCTGCCGCCACTGCTACACCAGCATGGTGGCATCACCCCAAAAAAAATTACAAAACAACCAAAGAAAAAGCAAAACACAGATCATCTTTTTGATATTCGCTGAACTGACTCTGCCAACTTCTCATCTGACAAGCTTCCGCCGTATGATTTCTCACCACATGTAACACATTCGTTCTCCTGGAGCATAATTACTTTTCTGTAAAACAGCCAGCAAAACCTTCACCAAAGTGGGTATTATAGCAGGATAAAGTCTCGCCAACTGCGGGGTTGACAGCGACTGAGTGGAGAGGCTGGTTTGATCTAAAGCCTTCAATAGTTTGTACGGCATTACCTGACGACACTGTGGAGCAAATGTTTCTCATCTTTGGAGGCGGCGCTGCAAATGTTGAGACATGCAGATGATGCTGACAGAGCTAATTAAGCTGTGGGTGTTAAATGAGCTGGCTAAAGGGTCTAACAAGCAGGCTGTTTTGCCACTTCCTTCCTTCTCTTCGTGCACATTGTGGTTATTTTGAAGCGCTGACATTTAAACCTGCAAACATATTGTAAAACACAGGGAGGAAACTTCCATTGTAGCTGTTGGGCTCATATAGAACAAATTTAAGGGGATTCCCTCCTCGTTCCTCTTGTTGCTGTTGTTGAAAACTGCTATGTGGCTCGATCATGCTCAGCAACATATTTTTTTTTTTCCTCTTGCAAAATGTCTTTCTTCTGTGTGAGATATTTCATGTATAAGGACCGTTAGTCCCGTGCCTGCTCGATAGGAAAAAGTGCCTTGGGGCTCCGGCACTATATCAATACATAAAATTCTACCGAGTCAGAATTATAGTGCTCGTAGTTTGCAGTGGTGTCGGTCTGAATTGCGTCACACTGAGCAAGTTTGTTTTGCTGACCTTTTGTTACACGAGAGGGTCATGCCTCCTCGAGTGTCAGTCAAATTGAATGTTTACAGTTTCAAAATATTGCTTGCAAATTAGTCGAAACTGTTGCTGACCCTATTAATGGAATGTGTTCATTTTGTAAACATTCCTTTAGATACAGATGCTCAGGTGGAAACATCGCCCCCATTTTGTATCAAGCAGTTCTTAGATAATGATTCCATTCATTACAAGCTGTCTCCAAATTCACAGGCTGCGACCTCCGGAGGCAACATTTTCGGCCGCAGGGCATCACTTCCGACGCACCTTGACCGCACGTGGTTTCCAAATTCTAGAAAGACAATTCGCAGGCTGGAGCAGGCTCAAGCTCATGTATCCTCCGTGGACCGCGTAAGCAAATTTGGACAGGCTCAATGTCAATTTTAAACCACATGTACACCGGAAGTGACATCATGTGGCCGAAAATGTGGGCTTCGGAGGACGTAGTCTGTGAATTTGGAAACTTCCATTGATTGTCTTCCACAATACAAAAGTGTGACATATACTCCTTTATGTTCTCTTTATCTTGGCATTGTGATTTAAATATATTAACGACTTTAAAAAAGAAAAAAACTGCTCATCCTTCTAACCCAGTGGTGTGCAACTCCAGTCCTCGAGGGGCCCCTTTCCATTCTGTTTTAAATGTCTCCTTCTTTCAACACAACAGATTCAAACGCCCTAGATCGTTATCAGGCTTCTGCAGAGCTTGCTGATGAGCTGATCATTTGAACGAGTCGTGTTAGAGGAGGGAAGCATGTAAAACATGCTGGGTAGGGGCCCTCGAGGCACCCCAGTTGGTGACCCCCGTTTTAACCAAAGGCACAAAGCACAGTCAGATTGAAGTGCGATATAACAAGCAGAAATGGGCAATGAACGCGCGACAATGGTCTGATCTTAATTTTTCCAAATTACTTTCAAAAGAGATTACCCTCTTCCGCCTGGCTCTTCAAGTTCCCTTCTGTTACAGAGCCTCTCCATAAAACTGCACAATTACATTGTATAAGCCAAGACACTAACTACATACCTTCCTATAGACACAGGAGATTATTACTGTAGTTACCAAAGGCATTGAGAAGCATGACAGTTCCATCAGAGAACATTTTTTTGGTCTGGCCTTGTTGTTAATATCTCTTTTTTTTTTTTTGCATTTTCTAGCTAATTGCATTGATCTGCCCAGTTCCTCACTGTGACTGAAGCGAATGCACAGCAGACGCCTCACCAGAGTTTCAATTAAAATTGGAATATGTGAAGGTGCGTCGTGTTTCTTTGTGCAAGCGTATTCATGTGTGATGTGATCTGGCAAGCAGATTAGCATGGCGCCTTTTCCTTCCGTGATTAAGATAAAGCAAAACGCCAACAGGGAGCGGGGCGTCCCATGTGTCCATCTTTGCAAAAACATTTGCGACTTATTCCAACTGTCATTCATATTCATCACGACGCACGAGGGAGGCTGGAATTTTCTTTGATAAAGGGAAAAATTCTCTATATTCTTTTGTGCTTGGGAGCAGATTGTGAGCGAATGAGAGCTATTATCTGTTTAAAAGTCAATAGAATAAGTTTCTTCAGGGAAACCTTTATCATCAGGCCAATGTTACAGCTTTGATGTGAGATAAAGGAAATGAGAATCACATTAATACCAAAACATGCTTAGGAGGATTTATCTCAACCAGCTAATGAGCCTGGGAATGTTTCCAGTCTGCATAATCAAATGCAGAGGAAAAATATGACGCATCATTAGCCCTATAGCATAGACGAACTAAAACAAATCCGCCACCGATGCGACAAAGGAACAGGTAGACCGTGACACTGTGGCGAAGACGAAAGATTTAGCACGCTACAAAGCAGTCAAGATAAACATTCCTCATACATATTTAGGAGCCTTCCCTCACTTAAAATCAAAGGAAACAACGCAAATAAAAAAAGTTCATATTTACTCATTTGGGAAAGAAATGTATTCATTCCTCCTTTTCTCTTGAAGACGGTTTTATAGGTTTCATTTTTCTTGCTTTTACCACAACTCAGTCTACAAAGTTCATATGAGAAAACAAGCCATCCGAAGAAAAATATGATGACTTACATCATTTGACTTTTTTGACATTAGTGCCCCAGCTCTGGTTCATGTGGAAATGAAATTGGAAAAAATATGTATTGTCTCACAGTTCCACAAATGACTATTTGAGCCACTCTGAAAATAAAATATAATAAAATAAGTAGGACCGCAGCTGTTCCTGGCTCAAATTGAGTCAGGGGTAATACCATTCTGATCATTGGCATACAGTACACCACTCACACTGCCGTTATCCACAAATACTGACTGCAATTGCGGTTAAAATAAAACCCAACTAGAGCAACATTGGTCGAATAAAACAGTTTTCATGATGTCAGAGGTTTTTGAATCTGGGGCGGCTCGCCACTAGCACCCCAGCTCTGTTTCAAGTAAAATGACATTGGCGGGGGGCAAAAAAAAAAAAAAAAAATCACATTGCAGTCCTGCAAAGAACTGTTGGAGCCCCACCGAAATTAAAATGAATAGTACCAGAGTTTCTCCTGGCTCAGATTGAGTCAGGTGTGCTTAAAATAAGTTGGAGGTGTCCAAAAAAAGTACAGTAAGGGGCAGTAAAAAAAAAACAATAATGTGAAGAGAGAAAAAAAAAGTGATTTCTTTGAACAGAGTTCATAATAAATTGAGAATACAGTATATCATCATTCCTCATCTTTTGCAGATCTGCAGCACACTATGCACGTAACCTTGCAACCTCATGATAGGTGTCAATCCTGTGCGGCACATGGCGAGACTCTGGGTGGGGGTGAGTTATAGACCCGATGTTGGTGATTTCACCGATGAATTAGGGAGGGCTGCGTGACTGTGGGAGTGGTCAATTGTGGCCAATCAAAGCGGCTCCTTTCAATCCCTTTAAATAGAGCACACTAGTCTCTATTGCACAAGAGCCTCAACAATGCGGACGTACATACGTGCCTCATTATTCTTGTGCCCCCTCCCCCACCACTTAGTTATGCCACCCAGTGGGATGATTAAAAAATATATAACACAATGATTCAGAGGGGTTGATGTCCACTATTCACATTTTCATGAATGAAGTACATTATATTCGACCAGCCGCCAAACCTGCGCCACTGTTAGACGTCATCTGAGTAGGTTTAATGGTTAATTTTTCTGCCACTAAATTGTCACTCCACCTGAAGCATCTCCAAAACACTCCTTACGTTATGCCGGCCCACCTTGCTTGTGTAGACCGATCTGGATAATTGGCAAACACATGCTGATATGAAAATCAGGATCCAGCGGCATTTGCAGTTGCATTGGGCCACAACATTACTCTTCAGATTAGCTTGGAAGCTAGCGCTAATTTATCAGCTGGAAGTTAAATCAATACGGAACAACAGCTCATCTTAAAGTAATATTTCTTTCTGCGTGTTATTCTTTGTTGCACAATGCATTATTTCTGTAAAAGCAAATCTATTTCGAAATGATAATTCCAAATGCTAGCCGACGCCCTTGACTCCGCCCTCCGATACTGTCGATTCTTCCTTAAACCATAGGTGTCAACGTGAATGTGAATGGTTGTCGAGTGAGCGTGTCGCAGTGGCGATTGACTGGCGTTCTGTCGAGCTTCCTGCGACCCTTGCACAGGATCAGCGGTGCTGGCGATGAATAATGAATGAATATCAATATATCATGTCAATAAATTATGCATTTACGGTCTTGCAAAATGTATGGAACTGTTACAGAGTTAAAACGACTTATAATAGCTCGAAGAAATGAAGTGTGTACAATGCCTTTGGCTTCTGACCGCAAAAAAAAAAAAAAAAGCATATTCTTAATCAGCATGAAATAGTTATTAGATTTAAACAAACAAATAATATTAATGATTTAATCAACTGAGACTTTGTCTATGAAGAGTGCAAAAGAGGGGCTTTTTTTTGTTGTCACAACCGTTTTGTGCCATCATGTTGAGTGAAGGATGTAATTTGACTTTTGCTTGTTACCCATATGCTCAATTAATGCCCATACTTGTCACTCCGTGTCATGCAAGTAACAGCAAGGGCTTTAAGATATTTCGTCAGATCACAAGTAACTTCTCGCCAGAGTGAGAAAACACATCCGAGCCATTGCAATGATTAGATTAGTAGCCAAGTAAATTACAGAGAAATGCTTCTTTCAATCAAGCATAAAAAAAAGATGCAGCAAAAAACACTCAGAATTGCTGATGATACTGCCAGACATAATTAAGCTGTGGGTGTCGAGCTGCAGTTCTAAATGAGCTGGTTCAGATATTGTCAACCGTAACGTGTGTAAAGCACAGAATAACAAATTAAAGAGTTTGTACGTCTTAAACGGAGCAAACACGCGTGAGTCTACTTTTAGACGTCTGGTCTTGGCATTGATTGAAAGAGTTGATGTGCTTCCGTTTTACTGCCAGTGTTGGTTGCTAGCTCATTGCAACATGAATCTCAACCATTTCTTAGTTTTTAGTATCATACTGGTGACCGGTGGTTGTGTTCTTACTTTGGCTAATGCTAATATATGCTCTCATGAATGACAGTTCAGCAGCTGTAAACAAGTCAGTACGGCTACTGAAAGCTGACTCTGTAGTCTACCTTGCGGTCCCACGTTATAACTTTGGAAGTGGGCCGCAGGATTAGGCTAGAACAGGGGTCGGCAACCCAAAATGTTGACATTCATTCATTCATTCATCGTCCGAACCGCTTTATCCTCACTAGGGTCGCGGGGGGTGCTGGAGCCTATCCCGGCTGTCATCGGGCAGTAGGCGGGGGACACCCTGAATTGGTTGCCAGCCAATCGCAGGGCACACAGAGACAAACAACCATGCACGCTCACACTCACACCTAGGGACAATTTAGAGTGTCCAATCCGCCTGCCATGCATGTTTTTGGAATGTGGGAGGAAACCGGAGCACCCGGAGAAAACCCACGCAAGCCCGGGGAGAACATGCAAACTCCACACAGGGAGGCCGGAGCTGGAATTGAACCCGGCACCTCTGCACTGTGAAGTCGACGTGCTAACCACTGGACTACCGGGCCACCAAAATGTTGACATATTGTAGCCATATTGGACCAAAAAAAATAAAAAAACATATGTCTGGAGCCACAAAAAAAAAAAAACAAAGGCCTTAGAATGAAGGCAACACATGCTGTATGTATCTATATTAGCTATATTAGCCTACTATCAAAATCACTAAGTTG
>CAAKHF010012028.1:53918-72937 GCA_901007745.1 Hippocampus kuda
TTTTTTTTTTTTATTTTTGTTTTTTTTTTTTTTTTTTTTTTTTTTTTTTTACTCCAGGTACAGCACTCTATGTGCAACAATGATTATTTTAAAGCGCTATACTGTATATATAAAGTTTAGTTGCATATGTTGTATATATATCCTGTATGCCTAAAATCCGTGAGTAGGATTCACTCGCTGTCCGAACTGTCAGCTGCAAGAGCCATCTGCAAAAGCATTCATTCCAAATTATTGACGATATGCTCAAAAACGGCCCATCTTTACCTTGTTCATTTGTCCATCGCACTTGCCTTTTTTTTTCTTTTTACTTTCAAGGGCACGTGAATGGCTGGTTGATGCTAGCAGCATCTGAATCTAATTATGCTGATGGTTGAAAGACTGTAAAAGCTGTGGGTCATTAGCTCTCATAAAGGTGTACATGGTGCCGCCGCCACCCCCCCTCCCCCTCCTTGAGTGACGTACTGCTGAGGACAGGGAGATCCATCTGATGCATTTTTATTATGGACTCTGCAATGACTGCATTGGGGGTTGGCGCACTGGTCGATGAAACTAAAGCTGAGGAAGTGTCTGGAGTGAATTGTTTTCTTCTTTTTTTTTCCTGCTGTCATCGTACAGTTGAGCCAATTCTACACCCCGGGATTGTTTATCTGCATAGTGACGTGCCGTTGTCGGCGTAATGGCCACTTTTTCAGCTCGGAAAGGAGCGAGCAAATAATACAAAACATGTCTTTGCCTGCTTTATTGTCGTCCCGCAATGCTGCGAGACAGGGGTCAAAGTCAAGTCAGTGCAATTTTCCTCACCGCTCTGCCTGACATATTTTTCAACTGAATTTGCCAGGGTTTGTCCCTGCAAAGTGATGCCTTGTCGAAAGAGGTTTGGTGTCATCTTGCTGCAGACGAACTGACAAAAAGTGTATTCACTTCATTCTAATCATAAGGAATCTTTGTTGCTGGATTTGAATAATGCTTGGTTGGAGACGTTTTGGGGAGATGCTTTTGAAGGTCATTGATTTTGTTATCATATGAGAATTAGAACAAAAGACCCAACATCTATCCGTCTTACACGACACTGTGGGCAGTTTCACGCTGCAACACTGCATCCAGCTATCACGCAATTAAATGTGACACACCGTGGATATCAAAAGTCTCCACACCGTCTGTTCAAATGCCATTTATTTGTGACGTACGAAAACGAGACCACGATAAGTCATTCCAAAGCTATTTACACCATTAATACAACCGATAACTTGCACAAATCAATTGAAAAAAAAATTGCTTTCATGATCTTGAGAAGGAAAGGAAAAGTATTTTACTCCCATAATGTGGTTGGAAACAAATAAAGTTCCAATGTTTTAGCAGTCTTTCCATGGCATTGTCTTGCTTTCTCGCTAATAAATAAATAAATAAATAAATACATTTTAAAAAATGGTTTTAAGGTTGTCACAAATTAATCCTTGTACAATCGATTATGCAGAGTTGGTCTTTTTTTTTTTTTTTTTTTTACCAGCCCTATTTTGTTATGTGATAACGCTGACTGGTTTTGAACTGTTCATTATTTGCTCCACTTTTTTCTTTTTGGGCTAACATTTATTGTCTTTACTCCACATGTCAATATAAACCTTGTACGTACGTGTAGAAGACACTGCGGCAGTCCTTGCACGCAGCACCAAGGATTACGCTTAGTGACCCATAAGTGTTTTTTTTTTTTTTTTTAGCCTCATTAAAAAAAGTCTTAAGAACATTTTGATTTTCCAAATTGAAGATCTTACCTGGTCGCCAACCTGCAAGCCAAATGCAGACAGCAAGCAAAATATAAAATGGATGGATAAACTTGATTTTTCAATAAATGCTGCTGCGCTGAGGAAAAACAAAACAAAACACCGTATCAGAAATAAAATTGCAACATTTCTAATAAAAATTGGATTTTTGCTTTCCTGCCATGCAGTCTTACCTCCTCCAATCAACACAGATGGGGTTATTTTCATTTGACTGTGCGCGGGCAAAAATGTTGTTGAACGTCATTCAAGACCTGATCCTGGCACATACTGAAGGTAAGGAACACTTCTGTCTGCTCTTGATGTGTTTCCATCTTTTTTTTTTTTCTCTTGGATGTGAAACAAAGCGGCGAGTTGGACGGAAGCCACTACGCAGATGAGTAGCACAGAAAATGATCGGTCTGAGCATCAGTGCAGTCGTGATTCAGGTGCCGGAGAGACTAACTGCAGCTCCTCTCAAATATTTTCAGTGCAGAGCAAATTCAGACGTCTGGATACTTACAACCCAGATTGAAACAGTGAATGTCTTTTTTTTTTTTTTAACTGTGTGATGTGATGAACATATTTCAGAGACCATTTACACTGATGTACCTACTGTATGAGTGAAAATGTCTTGAATCCTCCAAGTCAATACGCAATAATGTCAACGGTACAGTGTGGCTTTCGAAAAACCCGCCCGACTGTACATGACTTGAGAGCACTGAAGTCATTTATATGCTGATGTCGAATTGATTTTTGTCTTCCATCTACCGTCTAATTTTCTCATATACAGAAATATAACATCATGCGGCAATCTCGCTTTTGGACTCCCATGTTTGCAACACAATCCTGGGTACAAAGGCATAAAGCATGTCTTGAAGACGAGCGACATATTATTATGACAACACCCGAGTTTTAAAATGATTCTTTTTTGAGGGCAGACCTACTGAACGGAAAGAAATATATCTACGTCAAGTGTATATGAAACAAAAACAAATGGCCAACACGCGGAGCTGTGATTCTGCCAAAGATTTCAATTAGTTAATGATAAGGGACAAATTTAACAACATAAAGTGAACATGATTGTTGCGGTTGTCAATCAGAAGGACTGCCCTACATTTACA
This sequence comes from Hippocampus kuda, assembly GCA_901007745.1. Classification (NCBI taxonomy): domain Eukaryota; kingdom Metazoa; phylum Chordata; class Actinopteri; order Syngnathiformes; family Syngnathidae; genus Hippocampus; species Hippocampus kuda. The sequence goes on from CAAKHF010012028.1 coordinate 56,797, forward strand.
TCCTCATTTCCAATATTTTCGTTCCATATTTGTCTATTTGGGCCCTGCAATTGGCAGTATTCAGCAGTCTTAATAATCCCCACTTTCAAGGGAAAGAAGGCGTGAACCTGATTACATTTATGCAGTGATGATGTGAGCTTATTGCGATTTACTTATTTGCCGGGTGTTACTTTCTCAGGAAACGCTGAGAATCAAGTAAAACAAAACAAATGGAATGGACCAAGCAGAGGACTGTAATTTGCAGCTATCATTTCAATGATTCTTATTTAGGAGACAAAATGTTTTGGTCTGAGTTTGGCACACAAATCCAACGATACCTGCTTTTTGCTTTAGCTTTCTTTTTCGAGCTTTCTGTAGCATTTTTCTTTTTGCAAAAAATGGATGATGAGAGAAAAAAATGAAAAGCGAAAAAGAATAATATGCACTTAAACGTATGACATAATCTGACAAATATTGTCAAGCAATGTACAAGTAGTTTTGTTTCGTGCTACTGAGTGTTTCAGTATCATGGTTGTCGCAGGGGCTCTCCAGGAGTTATGTGGATGAATGAGCATAAGTGTGGCTTCTGTTATGTCATATTTAGCTGCTACTGATTTTGTTTTGGTATAGTTCTACTTCATAAAATAAGATAAGATATACTTTATTTGTCCCACACTGGGGAAATTTAAAGTACTCTGAACTATTTTGACTGATGTTGTACATTTGAGTCTCTTCTGTTTGTGCTGTTTGACAAGAACCGCTAAATGAATACATTTGCTTCCTGGCCTGCTTTGCTAACTTTTCATGCTAGCTGTCCACGCGCAAATAGTTATGTTACAATCGCGAATCTTGGATTAGTTAGACAGTAGTTAGTTACATGTTGTACTAGTTTGTTAGCTGAATGTGTGTGGGGGAGTGATGGTGAAGTGGGTCTTTCAAAAGTTTCCTTTAACCTCCTTTAACTTCCACAAGAGAAGAGAAATCTCATTGCGCCTAATCAGTCCTCTAAGCCGCTTGAATTGTCTTTGCTACCTTGTTCATTTAATGTCCAAACACTGTCAAGCACTGTGAAACACTGCCTCGACGTACACTTAAGTCTATTGTCATGGAAATGTAGTTGGAGTTTGTCTGAAAAGTAATGCAATCTAATTAGTCGAAAGCCTTTTATTATTTCTGTGCAACCTTCAAATTTGAAGGTCTCTCAGGGCTGTTTTATGTTACATTTGTGGTTAACTAACCGGTTAAATGACAGTTAAAGTCCAGATGTTAAGTTTGTATTATAACAGTGGCTAACTTCATTTTACACTTTAAAGGTTAAGAATGCTACAATGTTACTTACCTTGGAGGTTCCACTTCACTTTCGCAATAAAAAATTAATGTCAGTGATTTTGTCGAACCAGAACATACTCGTACAACAGTAGCCACTTTGAGGATGCTCATGTTTTGTGACAGGGCTCTCTATTTTTAAAATGTTGCTGTGGGAGCATGTCAGTGGAAAGTAAACTTAATTAAAAGTTGAACTTTTGTACTATTTCCTACAATATTCTTAAGAGAACACTTATCACAGACATCTAAGACGTCATGTGTGAAAGCCTTAAACTTGAGCTACTAATATAATAGCGTGAACATAATACATTCTATTACCGTGGATGCGAGGACAGGGACAGAATTCCTGTTAGCAATCGTTTTTTCCATCTGCATATTTCATTTTTCATAATAGATTTGCTCAAATGGAGCTACAGGCACCTGCCCAGTAGCGCTGCTTGGCTACTGCCGCTTTGTGCTCTCTCTCCCCCTGCATTCGGCTGCATTCCTATTCCTGGCAGTCATTTTTCACGAGCACAATAGAAGTTGAGAAAGCCGCAAAGTCCAATCTTCACTAGTAGCATGAAGCACATCTCATTAATAACATGCAATGGTGTTACTTACAGGCGTCATCGATGATACAGTAGATATGTAATGTGACTGCTTCCACTATGTAGGTTACTGCTGTGATTGCCTTGAAACGTATCTGGATGTAAGCACACATGCCAGGCAAAAGGTACTGACGTTGACATTATACTCACTAAGCATATAAAGCAGATACACATCACCAATGAAGTTTTTAGGGACTTTTTTTTTTTTTTTTTGTGGGGCAGTGGGATGCAGACTGGATTGAAGAAAACGATCAGCTGTAGCAGAGCGGTTCTGAGAACATTTAATCTAAAACAGAAAAACGTGGTCCGAAAGTCAAACAAGAGTCGTGACTCAGCTTAAGTCTCTCCCTGTTTCCAATTATCTATGGTACTAAAACGTTACTAAAATAGAGACATATTATGCGTTCTTTAATTCACCGTTTTAAATTATGGCCGTCATTCGTGTGTCCGGGTCTCTGTTTGCCCATCCTGCCCGCCAATCACTGAGCCCCACTTCCTTTTGAATTAGACAAATGTATTAGTACATTCTACAATGCATCCAAATTAGTAGAGTATGCTTGAAGAGCTGAAGAGATGCAGCAAAATGTTGAGATCGAAGCGCATCTTACTTGAATTTTTAAGTGCAACTAAAATTTGGATTTACAGTGAGGTAGGAAAAAAATCCTGCAATTCTCTCTTGATGATTATTGTGTCTAACTAGTGATTACTCCCAACATTTTTACTGTACTATGAAATTATTCAACATGTAATGTAATAGACCTTTTCAACCACTTTTTTTTTACTCACGTAGTTTCATCTTACAAAAGAACAAATATTGAAGCCAAAATGTGAAACATAGTCAGAAGCAAATCTCTGAATTCACTTCGCTAGCGTCAATAAATTCTCTGCTTTTGAAATTAAAATATTCCAATGAACTTTCATACCAAGTGAGGGTGGGAATAGTGACACAGGAGTCTTTTATCTTTTGTTCAAGTCTGTAACTTTTCCCATATTCTCCCAGCAAAAGCAGTCATTTTATTTAAAAAAAAAAAGGAAAAAGAAAGTTGAATTTTCCAATCTACAACCTCAGAGGTGTCCCACTTCAGAGGATCCAGCGTGCGTGACTAGCGAAGGTGTAATAATGCATGTGATGTGCTCCCAGAAAGGATGCAGGCTGCTTTCAAGTTGCCTTTTCTTCCGTTTCTGCAGCACAGTGTGGCCATGTGTCCTAACATCTGTCAGATCTGAGACTCTCTTTGCCTTAAACGACACCAGCGACTACCAGGAGGGTGGCGAATCCGGCAAACGTCTAAATTATTGACAAAAGTCTTCATTTTAATGACTCCAATACAAAGGGGACTGCGGCGATTGTCAGGGGGTTTGCCAGGAGTGAGGACACGAATGCATCATCTTATTTATAGGCGCAATTTGTCCAAACATCCAAACAAGCTTACTCCGGTCCCTTCTGGTGATACCACTTGGGCCCTCAAGAGATCACCGTGAGTCAGTGTAGCACGACAGAGCCAAACATGTCCCCGCATCTCCTTGCTGAACTTGTCGCTCCGCAGTGGCTGCAACACAGGAGGGAAGTGCAGCCGAGCACCGTCACGCTACAGAGAAAACTCATTTTGGCTGTTTGTAGCTGCGTTAGCTCCTTCTTACTTTGAGACAAATGAGGGGAGGAAAATCAGTCAGTTGTTAAAGTGAGAGCTGCGCCTTTCAACCCGGCCTGGAAAAATTCAGCCTTTCGTCATGCCAGGAAATAGGAGTGAACTCCACAACTTGGTGCATACCGTGGCCCCTTTTGACTTTTGAGGTAGTGGAGTACGTGGCACTCCTTTTAAAAGGACACTCTGAGGGCACGGACATTTGTCACCAATCCGATCTCGTGAATTCAAAGAAGCTAACAAATCCTACCTGAAAACCAAAAATGACAAATTGATTTGGTAATAAAAGCAAATGAACAAGCTGCGACTACAACATTTACTGTATATTGGTTTCAAATGTGGACATGGTTTGACATCAGCCATTTCGTTACCTCTGTGTCCCGCGTCCTGGATGCATAATTTTCCCGCCAGACGCACAATTCCAAATAATGCGCATTTTTGGGACGCAAGAAAATTTCTCAGTCAATGATCGCAGTTTGATAATCACCGCCATTGTTGTTTTGATCTCGCGTTAAGTAATCTCGCGTGACGAGATTTCTGTTCTCGCGAGACGAGATTGGCGAGATCGGCCTTCACTGCGTGGAAAGCAGACGATTGCCAAGTCGTGTAACGTTAAAACAAGTGTTGTGAAAGTTTATTTCGGAGATATCACAGAGGTAGCAGCTAAAGTTGGATAGTTTTTTGCGATAATAATCTTGTATGCCTAAATTATTAAAAATTTTGTAGCATTTGTTTATAAGAAATAAACCTATTGTCAGTGTACTCTATATTGTTGTTGTTTGTGTTATTATCATATGCAATTGAATAAGTAGACTATTTCAGAATTCAAAAATTGGGACTCTCTAAATGCATAATGGGACTCATACTTGTCTGATCAGCGAGTCCCTGGGACTTGCTGGGGTTAAACTGTAAAGTTATCACTGTTGACATTATAGCTTAAGACCGATTAAACGTGTATGAACTCTGAATCTGAAATTCCAAGATTTTTTAATCAACCCTTTCATGCACCACTAATGATAACAAGTAAACTTGATAACATGATCGGTTGTCCACTGCAGTGACCGCTGTCCCTCAAAGGGTTAAATCAACAACATGAGGATAAGCGGCTTGGATAATGGATGATCGAATAGATGTTTTGACGGGGTGGCATGGTACCCAAATGGAAAGCACATCCGCCACACAGTTTCGAGGTCAGGGGTTTGAATCTGGGCTCAGACCTTCCTGTTTGGATTTTGCATGTCTCCCCTAGCTTGCGTGGGTTTTCTGTGGGTACTTCGGCTTCCTCTCTGGTTTGAAAAGCATGCTCCTTGGGTTAATTCAGTACCAGCCAATTCTGGACCAAGTCTGAAAAGACGTTTAAAAACGTCTTTGGGAGTGAATGAGTTAACGACTTAACATTATCTGTAGGCATGAATGTTACTCCAAATGGTTGTGCTATGCAAATGTTAGGATCCTGCTCACCCTCATTCGTAGTAAGGACAAGCACAGTAGAAAACTGGTGGATGTATTAAGTTTCACATTAATTCTCTCCAAAATAACACCTACCAAACCGTTTTCATGAGTAGTTCAGTCACAGTGTTGCTCCCCGCCCCAAACCACCGCAATTCTGTGATGTCCAGAGGATCAATATGGAGTTTACAAGTGCGGCAAAAGATCACCAGGAATAACATTCATACATGAATATTCCCAGGATTTTCTGGGTGATATTATTCTCTTCTGCGATAGCAAGATGTACGCCTCAACCGACTTATGGCTTCAGGCAGTTTGTAGCAGGAGCCGTGCTTCAAACCTCTCCGAAACGGACCGCGGCGCAAACTTTTAAAGAGAATCCGTACCCAAGACATGCTGGAGCAATTTCTGCATCATCGGGTCAAATTCGATTTCAACCCTCTGAGCTCCCTGCAATTTGACAGCATCTGGGAAGGGGAAATCAAGTGTGAAAGATGCTGTGAGTGTAGTACTAAGCAACAGATCCGTGCCTATTGCAGTTCTGCACGCAGCTCTGATGGAGGTGCGAGGAATCCTGAATTCAACACTTTGGGGATTTACAAGTTACGCAAAAGTTTTCGGATCAGGTTTGTAATACTTTGGGATTTTTCATTGTATTTATTTCATTTGGACTTTTCTTTTTCACATCAAGGATCTGGGGTTTGTACCTTGTCTTACTTTTGTTTTTCTTACTATTGGATCAAGTCTTTTCTCATATTAAGTGTAGTATTTGTTGAGTACAACATCAACAAAAAAAAAAAAGTCTCAATGACTAGGTGCTGGATTTTATTTGACAGTTGAGAAACAGACAGACAGAAGACAAACAGACGGAAAGAGAGAATCGTAGTAGAAGGCCAGAACAAGTCAGAGAGATTCAGTGCACTGAACATCATGACTTGATCAAGAAAGCCAGACTTTTGCCAGACAAATGGCACGGGGATGACGTCTGGCTCACTTGAATGAGACCAGCCCCTAAAATGGTCTAATTTCAGCAAGACAAAAAAAATATCGTATACCCGGCTCTAATTATCAATTCTTGTGGTATTTTGAACGTGTTTTACATTTGGGAAATGTTCTCAAAATCAAAAGATTCATAATATGGCAAAAGCAGCTTTGCCTCTGATATGGTTCTGGTCCTCTCTTCCAAGCCAGGAAATTGCTAGCTTGCCTTCTTGCCATAAATTCGTTTCAGTGCCATTTGAAAAGAGCAAAATGGCTGTTGCTTTCAACTTTCCAATTCTGTGCTTCCGACTTGGTGGGAACAGTTTAGGCCTTCTTCTTCTCCCAGTGAGCAAAGCAAGGTCCAGAAAGGAAAGCTTGGATGGAAAAATTTAACCTCGACCTTATCAAACACTGACCTCACCTGACAAAACTTCTCACGGACACTTCAAATTCTTCCCAGAAAAAAATGGAAGATGTTATCGCCACAAAAGCGGGAATGAACTCCATTTTACTTACATTTCACATCCTATAAGTGTAAAGGTCAGGTGTCCTCATACTTTTCCAAATCACGTATCTCCCTGGTGGTTTACGATCCAAATGCTGTCATTCAGAGTTTGTTCTGATGTTGAGTTGCATCAGTCCCTCAAGCGGCACAGAACGCGGCCACCTGGCTGCAAGGAGATGGCGGCATCACGGCCCCAAACTTGGCTCACCGTACACGTCTTTTATCAGCCGCCACCTGTTCTGACCCTTGACTGGCTCCTTGTGAGCGCAGATGCAGAAAATGATGACGTCTCCGAGCAGACGTTTTGGGGGCGACTGTCAAAAGAGCCTGCCGACAAGTCGTCACGCCACCTCTCAAGCAGGGAATAAATAAAACATTCCTACCTGAAAGGAAGGCATATAATCCACTCATGATGGTGTTTAGGCTTGCTTCTCGTGCTACGTTATTTATTTTCAAGAACCGGAATTCCTGTTATGACTCTCTCACTCTCATTCGCTCTCTTTAATTCCTCGCGTTTATTGCAGCTGCACAGCTTAAACCAGAATCAAGAACTTAAAAGTAAATAAGGGTTCCATTGCCATTTCACTCTGCTGTAAGGTCTCTTGACAATCACTCTCTCAGTATTCCTCAACCTTCGCAATGTTCAACCGTTGCTACAAAGTATCAGATGAAAGATTCGAGATAAATTGAATACATTGGACATTTATTTATCAAAGAGCCATCAAAATGTTTTATTTTGATGCGATAGAGCAGTATTTTCAAAACCCACCTCTTGCCCAAAGTCACCCTAATGGGCAGCGTTAGCAAAATGATTCAAGCTCTCTACTTAGGGACAAGCACAGATATTTGGGTTCACAATATTTTGGTAAAAGGGGAAGTCCATCCATCCAAAAAAAAAAAAACAATTTATTATCTGCATTTCTCACTTTTAATTTAATTATAGAAATATTTTAGAAGTGAAAATATTCATTCATTCATTCATTCATTCATTTTCCGATCCGCTTTATCCTCACAAGGGTTGCGGGGCGTGCTGGAGCCTATCCCAGCTGTCTCCGGGCAGTAGGCGGGGGACACCCTGAACCGATTGCCAGCCAATCGCAGGGCACACAGCCATCCACGCTCACACTCACACTCAGGGATGATTTGGAGTGTTCAATCAGCCTGCCATACATGTTTTTGGAATGTGGGAGGAAGCCGGAGTACCCGGAGAAAACCCACACAGCCATGGGGAGAACATACAAACTCCACACACGGAAGCCTGAGCCTGAATCGACAAAATAAAAACACCGCCCACAAAATAATTTCCCAATTAACTTGCAAAATGCTTGTTCTGTGAATAAAAAACAAATATATAACTGGGCACAGTTTTGCTGCAAAGCTCTGACAGGTTAATCACAACTGAATTGCCAACAGGTCCTGCATGAGCCAAAATAAAACAACAACAAATGCTCAATTATCTTATGACAGCACCCAAAAAAAAAAGACACCTTACCTGTATGTGTTTTTCAGATTCCTTGGAGACATTCTGAATTGCAGAAAATCGCTAATCAAGTCATGGATGCGAATATAGTTTCTTGAGTTTTCTAATCTGTTGCATCATGTTTGTGAATGCTCCCTGGTTCACGTTCCCTCCTTTTTCAGGCTGATTACTCCCCGAGATCTAATTCAATGAATCAGTCAACCAATAAAGATCTGCGTGACTGAAAATAGTCGGCAAACCTTGATTTAAAAAAAAAAAAAGCGCCCACAATTACCAAAATGTTTTGCTGCTGTGAAAATTGGCTCTCCCGGAATTCACAACAAAGACTTTGGAGTTTACAGACCTAATTGTCCCTTGTATAGTCCCCCAGCTTTGACATGTAAGTAAAAGTAACTCAGCAAATTGTTGGGGAGCAAACAACTTGCTTGCTTTGTTGTGCTAACAAAAATTTTTTTTTGGCATAAACATCAATATTTGATATTTTAAAGTTGTTCGTACTTCAATGCCTGTTTTAGGCTGGAAGAACTAGAAGGTGTGCAGTGCGGTGCCAGCAGGAACGTCTTACTATCACTAATGGCAATATCGCTAACTACTCTATTTATCTTTACGCGCCGGTGTTTACTGTGGTTACGATGATGGAGCAACACAGTGGCATCAAATGAAATATTGACAATTTTGATTTCTTTGCTTTCAAAGGATCGATTGATGCTGTTTGCGCTCTGATGAACGTATCTGTGGAGCCCAAGAGATTTATGGCAACATGAAATTCCGCAGACATCCTCAACAGGCTTCAAGAGGCAGCCATACAACACTGTCAACAGCCCGGTCATTACTCTTTTTTTTATTTTTTATTTTTTATTGCTTCTCGCATTTATTTAATCGATGGTGGACCCCCCGCGTGGAAAGTCGTCCATGTTTCTCTCATGATCTTCACATCACACAACATTATTACCTACCGTCGAACATTAGCGCCGCCGCGCCAACATGCGATACCGCAGCGAAAGCGCTCGCATTGTGAGAGCACATCATTACTTTGATGAATGACATCATTTGCGCAACAGTATGACTTAACTGTAAGAAAAAAGAAAAAAAAACACCAGGGTTTGCAGTGAGGGACACATATGAGAAAAAATAATGCAATAAGAGACGGGATACTGCTGCAGGCGTTATAGTCGCCTGTCTCAAGATGCTATTTGTTTTACTTGTTTGGGATTATTTGCATTATTACTTTTATTATTAGGGGGCTACGTTCTTAGGTGCATGCGAGTTTAGATATAAACTTCAAGAAAGTAACAAAAAATAAGAAATGTGCGCGGGCTTACATCCATCAGAGGAATTAGACAAATATTCAGTACAAGCGCTAGTAGCCTGACAACCGGTTCTCCTTTGCAACCTTTGCCCATAGGCTTATTGACCATTTCATGGTTTCCATTCAGCTTTAATTATGCATGTGTTCTTGTATTGCGCTGAGGATGTATCACACACCGATATTTTTCATGCACTTTCTGCACGGCGTGGAAATTTTTCGTCATAGCTGGGTGCATCATTTCGCTCCGAAATAAAATGAGATTATACCAGGTCATGGCATGGATAAGGGAGAAGAAACACCCAAGTGGGATTTGAGTTATCTCCACACCTTGTGGTTAAGATTCAGAGACATTGGTATGCTACTCAAATCTTTTTCGTGAAAAAGTTATACTGTACTCCAAAAAGTACTTCTTACATGTATGAGACATCAAATTCAAACTGACTTGAGATGGCTCAAAGGGATGGATGCATCGATGGATGGATAGATTTTGGATACTTTAGAAACAGCAAGACGAAGTCATCTTGGATACAGAATACTGGAAAATAGAAATGAATAGATGTCTCATGATCCAAAGCATGCCACATCCGCGCGTATCCGCCTCACAGTACTAAGGTTGAGGGTTCGAGTCCGGGTTCCAGCCTTCCTCTTTGGACCGCTCCTCGTGCTTGCATGGGTATTCTCCATGTTCTCCGACCAACTTTAAATTGCCAATAGTTGTGATTGTGAGCCTTAATGAGTGTTTTTCATTTGCCCCACCTCCAGCTCAACTGCCACCCAAATGTTAGATTTGGCCTCTTAATAATTTGATAGGTGAACTTTTCACAAATAAGGACAAGTGCTATAAAAAATATGGAATGATTCGTTTCCTTGCGACAAATTCCACTTTTCATCCATCTATTTTTATTTATTATACATATATATATTTTATTTTTTTTTAATCATGCTTGTCCTCACTCGTAGTGCAGGTGAACTAGACCAGCCCTGTCTTGATGTCAGTCAGTCACAGGTCACAAACAACCATCCACAATATCCAAATCAATCTGAGGGCTGCAGGGCAACAGAAAATGATTTTTTTAAAATGTAAAATATTAAATAAATACCGTCTGTTCCTGCTGTGCGCAGGTCAGTCCGGTGCCGTGCATGCATAGAATTTGCTTACATTCAGATCATGTGAGTAGAAGAAGAAAGTGGCGACTGAATATAACTGATGTAGCTCATTTTTCACAGGTTAGGAAGAATATACTGTATTCTTTTGAGTATTCTGTGTGAATATTCATTACTTGAAGCGGTAGAACTCCTGGAATTCTATGCTAATTTTCTTTTCGCCTGTCAATAGGATTTTAGATTGCTGCCAGTGTTAGCATTGGCAGAGTTTCTAAAAATAAGCATTTGTTGTACTTAAATATACAATGTGTGTAATTATTTTGGCGGTGTGTTTAGTTTTACAGTAAACTCCGACTGGGGTGTCATTAAAAAGCTTAAAGCACGCTTCTACATACTTCAGACAGTTGCATACATAGGAACTTGTAAACACACCCCGTGACATCTGGCACAGTCTTTTTTTTTTTTTTTTCCCTTGTAATGTTTTTAAGGAAAGCGAGAAGCCAAAATTGAAATCACAATTAAATTTCTATTACCATTGCCCAGCCCTAATTCAAAGTCATCTATGAACCTAACATGTGTTCCCTCCATGCCACCGTGCCGCCCATAATAAATTTCACTTATGAATAATTTCCAACATAGTTTTGCTTTTCATAAAAAGATAATAGTCATAACCCTCCCATGGCGGCAAGGGGTGGGGGAGCATTTTCACAATGTGGCCCTCTGGGGGTATGGATAAAAACATTTTGTGTCATCAAAGTTGCCCATCCCTGCTCGCTTTTTGAAGGCGAAGCAATGGAATATAATCAAGTGGCATAGTCTGAGGCCTGATTTCATTTCAGTCGAGCAAGCTGCCACTTACTGAAGACGTTAGTGAAGGCACCACCAAGTTCCACAAACAAGCAACAACAAAAAGTCAATGCGGTACCGCAACATCACACGATGATGAGGCGCAACAGCAGAGGACAAGGCAACAAAAGATGAAAACTATTTGAGGAGAGTAATAATGGCAAAAAATAGCTTTTGAATTAATAATGTATGAGATTGAGAATCAAATAAATTATATATAGTCATAGCCTGAATTGCATTACATAATTGATGCACGCGGTCATATATTATGCACCAACTGTCAACATGTGAAATGTGTTTGAAAAAATAATACAAGTGTGATTCTCAAACCACTTAAGGGCAAAGAGGAAGGAGATGCCTGTGGGACAGTGTCATGGCTGGACTCAGATGAATCATACATATCTCACCTTTTTTTTCCCAACTTACTGGGGTTTCTTTTTTTTTCAACTCAGCAACACAATTTAACTGTCAGAGAAAGTGTTAGCATGCCTTAAGGGCTTCAACTCCCAACGGGTGAAAAAGATTAGAATGTCAAATGGCACAGCACATGTTACAATGGCTGCATGAACCTGCCGGCAAGCAGCAGTCACAGCGTATAAACCATTTGCCTCGTGATCTCCGTCATCTTGATGAGTGACAGGTCAGACCAAGTTATTACTTTATTTTTATTATGATTTTTTTTTTTAATGTTTATTTCATGGACACCTTTTTGACCAACTTTACACCTCCACTGGCCTTTTGGGTCTATTGGCATCATCTTGCAAACAGACTCAGACTGATGCCAAGAAAAAGATGTTTAAAAAAAAATCAACACCTATTTGGAAACATAATTTTAGGTTTGGAATGCTTTTTGCAGGTTTCATTTTACTGCGTCTAAACCTTTCCGTATTTTTCCCTCCTCCAGTGATTTCAATTGCTGTACATATGTCATGTATTGCTGTATTCCGATGAGATATAGCCCATACATCCATTCTGACAAAAATATACCATCTCATTACTTGCATGCTGTGCACTCTATATGATATTTAATTACTGCTTTTGCACTTCTGGTTACAGACAGTCTTAATTCTGTCACCTTCTACAATCTACAAATGACACCTTGATGGGTAATTACAATAAAGTCGAATGCAATACTTTGTATAACAATCAAAGTAATCCGGCCCAAAAGTCTCGTTAGAGGAAACATGGCATTGTTGTGTCTATTGAAAATCATTGACATGCCAACACTTCTTCTCTTTGGTTTTTATCTACTATTCACTCTTTTTTTAATTGCTCATCCATATTAGGAATTCAAACAAATGATTGCAACAGTCAGACAGTGGTGATATAAATCAAACCGTCACCTTTGAAAGTCGTTTCTAAAACCTGTCAATGTTCAGTGACGGTAGCTCATGAGGGTTTACAACAGTGGGTGACATTGAAGAACGGGAATTTTTTTCAGAAAGCGCCATTAGAATTAGATTCTTTGGCTTGGACGAAACCAATGTCACCTTGTGTTAGGAAGATGGTTAAGAAAGAAGTACAGAGAAGGGAAGGCACATCTTATGATCCAAAGCACCCCACATCCTTTCTGTGCCGCGAGGGAGTCGAGGGACGCTGGAGCCTATTTTAGATGACTTCAGGTGAAAGGCAGACGACACTGTTAGTCGCCAGTCAAACGAGGACACATAGAACTGTTGCCAAAGCATGCCAAATAACTTTGAAAGGAAAAAAAAAAAGGTTAAGCGGCAAAAATGTCACACAAGGTTTCTCATGGCCTTTACAGCCGCGGGTTTTACATTATTTTGTAATATTGGACTAAGACTTAATAGGCTTGAGGTCAGCGCTTCGTAGCTAATTCCATCCACTTAACATTCTGCTGAATTTCGCTTGGTGAAAAAAAGACCATTTACAGAAGTTAGGAATCAGTCATCCACCCCGTCGGGCTCAAAGAGCTCCGAAAGAGCGGTTCGGGTTAATTGCACTTGATCAGTCAGATACAGGTCTGTAGTATTGTCAAGCACGGCGTAGTGCTACGTGCTCAGAGGCACTGCAAGCCTGGAGGATCCTGAGAGGATGCCCAGGAGGCGACGGGCACTTTGGAAAAGGTAGCCCATTCTGGAGAGGAAGCAGATGGCCTGCATTAAAAAGCAAAGGGCCCTTGTGACAGTCCTCAATAGCCCTGCAGAGAACTGGATAATTAAATGAGAAATTTAATCAAATTCCTCAAATTAAATGTCCAGCTGGATAGCTTTGCAAAGAACACCACCGAATACAGACTTACCTGAGGGACGGACGCTGGTGCGCGCACAGTCCTCCAATCAGTCCACTCTCACACGTGATGAGTGTAGGTGATGATTACTGCTAAAGCATTCCATTCACAGTTCTGCCAGCAGAAGGCAAAGGGGCATTCGTTTGCGCCCACCGGAGACTCATTTGTGTAATAGGACCTGAGAGAAAGTGACTAAACAGTGGAAGCTTGATTTCTGTTTTTGGGGCACTAGGGTGCACTGCCCCACTCGATTAATTTGGGGTTATGGGGCTCTGTACCTCTCTGGATTGGTTGCCAGGGCGCATTCGACAAACAACCATTCACAGCACGTTCGCATTATGGACATATTTGGAGTCTTCATTTAACCTAACAAGGCAGGAAGCAAACTCCAAACAGGCTGGATAGGGTTCGAACACAGAACTGCTTAACTGTGACGCAAACTGGCTAACCACCCTTTATTGTGATGGCTGAGTGAGCTTTTGGTGAAAAAAAAAAAAAAAAGAAAACCAATGACAAATGCAGCAAGAACAAAGGCAGACTTGGTGCAACAATAAGTCTGGTCGCTCCACAATGCAACAGTACAGACATAATCACAGGCTTTTTTTTTTTCTTGTTTGAGAAAAGGGGGGCAATCTATTTGAGGGAGACCTTTATGACACACCTGGCAATGAAGTGGAGCATGCCGCCTATTAGATGGACGACCACTATTTGATCTGTAGCATTCGGACTGCGTCTCACTCCTTAGAAATTCCACCGGGGGTGTGGGCGTGGCTTGCATTTGTTATCGGAAAATGGCTACAAGATGCCATTCTGATTGAGCCCTGTGAAATCTGCCTGAAGGAAAATGTAATAAATAAACAAATAAAGAAATAAATCCATCTCTTGATACAAAAAGAGGACATCATTTTAAATTGAGACCGTAAAACAAATGCACAAACATAAATTGATTATGACTCAGAAAATGGGCAAAAATGTTGATCATTGTTTTCCAAAGTAAAGGCAAACATTTTCAAATGTGCTTATTTTGATTATAGTATACGCAAAGATAATGTGTCTTCTTTCATGGATCCCTACAGAACTCTGACAATGTTTACTGCTGAGAGGCTGAAATTCTGAGGATATTAACAATATTTAGTGGCACAATGTTTCTAAACAATTAATCGATTATCACTTTAGCTTTTGATCAATTTGATAATCAATTAGTTATCAATTAATCAATTTATTGTTGCACCTGTACACGAAACAGTGAAAATGATCAAACCATAAATATAAAAGAATCAAATGTAAAACAACATATCCTTCCACCATATCGTTAGTTTCCCACGAAATCTGCCCAGCAACAAGTGACAAAGTTGTCACATGGCAGTAAAAAAAGGTAATCGGCTTTATGTTCATCAGTCTGTTAGATACTGTCGTTAAACGTTTTTGATAGTTTCAGTATGAATCACAAATGTGTGTTGTCTGTGGGATTGGTGGATGATTTTGAATAATAAAAAAATAGTCAGTAGATTGTAGTTTCATTACATAAAGCCTGATTGCTGTTTTTCATTACAAAAAAAACTAACAAACAAAACGCCACAGGATTTAAGGCTTCAGCCTCCGATTCCATTTCATCCCATCCCATTTGATTCGACATTAAAAAGAGACAGAAAAACACTGCTACATGATATGAAAACTGAAACGATGCATTGGGGACCCTCGCCTCAAAATAAAAACAAAATTGCTACCTAAAACAGTTTGCAATGTCATACCATGTCAATGATTGCCATTTGTATTGGGCATTTTTTTAATGGATTTCCCTTGTGTAGAAGCAATGCTGGTTGGGTGTTTGAAAATATCCCCTAAACCCCAATGTGTTATAATAAAAAGGTAAGGACTTTTTCAAGTTGGTGTCAAAAATACATTTAGCGAAGCACAAAGCCAAATCGGATTAAAAATAAGTGTCTCTATTTTGTTTTATTTTATCTTATTTTATTTGATGTTATTTTTAACATTGTATTTGTGTTTTTTAACTGCTTGTTGTAAGGTGTCCTTGAGTTTTTAGAAAGGCGCCCACAAATAAAATGTATTATTATTATTATAAAATTTGCTGTTGACCAGTGTTATTGTTAGCTTTTCTTGCACATTTATCCATCGATCCATTTTCAACACCACTTATCCAGAACAAGGTCGTGTGTAGTTGCTGGAGCCTATCACCGTTGACCTCAGGCGGAGGGCACAAATAGAGACAAACAAACATTCACAACCACACCGTCACTGAGTGGGAACCGATCCCACGCTGCCCGCAGGCAAGTCCGGCGAGTGTACCTGCAGTGCACCATCAGTGACTTTGTATATCAGGGGTGCCCAAACTTTTCGGATCGAAGATCTACTTTTCGATCAACTAACCTCCCGGGATCTACGCTTACCGGAGCGCGCGCGCACACACACACACACACACACACACACACACACACACACACACACACACACACACACACACACACACACACACACACACACACACATGCGCACGCCATGATAAGAAACAGCCTGAAACTGAGGCATGCGACACACTTTTGCAGCCTGTTAACTATCGTAGCTTACACGTACCGTTTTAAAGTGCTTCCCTGGGCCCTCCTAGATTCCTATTCTTTGCCCGTGCCCTCGGTGAATTGTACACGAAGCAAACTCTG
>CAAKHF010012029.1:0-27341 GCA_901007745.1 Hippocampus kuda
AAAAATGCTGAAAAAAGTCCACATCAGGTCCACACGACGTAACAACAAACACAAGTGACAAAACAAACACAAAAACAACAAAAAAAGCAAGGCTCATGAGAGCACTTGCCGACGGCCGCCTACTCGGGCGCCATCTTGACTTCAAAGTCTTTTGGGGGGGGGTTCTAATAATTAATAACCAGTTTTTCAAGCTATAAGTCATCATTTGACCAACTGTTTTATCTTGATGATGAGCAACATTTGAGATACGAGCGAGCTTCATACCCCCACCAGGGAAGGGCGCCAGCAACCACACACCTGCTGGCCGTCGTTTTTGGACTTTTACAGATTGAAGTGGAATGTGCATATGAATTTTGCTCGCGACTGGTCTTAGTTTTGGGACAATTAGCTATGCTCAAGCTGTGCTAAGTCTCAGGTGGCAGCCAGGCATGCATGTGTGCGTCTCCCCGCAGCTAACAGTAGCCACTGCAGTGATGTTAAAAGGAACACTTGTGCTTAAGGCAGCAATTCGCTTTCTGTTGCTAGACAGACAATGTTAGCAGAACAAAATCAGCTTCTAACCGCCCCAGACGTGGGGCTTCATGTCATGGACGCCTGCCGTCACTCATGCAGTCAAGTACGGTCACATCCGTCCACCGCTTGCAAAAAGTTCATGAAGGCGTTGGTGTGGCGCTGCGAGTGAGTGTCAATTTGGGATAAAGTCCTCATTGACAATCCCTACAGGCAGGCCTTCTGAATGTTCCATATTGCGGTGAGGGATGCGCTCTTCAAGTGGACGCTTCGAGAGCATCACATTTGGATAGCAAGCTCCACGATTAAGTGTCGTGCCTTGGTGACATTTCAAAGTTGGAACTTTGACAAATCCGGTAGGCCCACACACAACCCTGTGAAAATATGTGGGGCAGAAAAATAAATGGATGGATGGATGGATAGGGTGAAAATTTAGGAATAGGAAAACCTTTATTAGTCTCACAATGGAGAAATTCCCATTTCACAGCAGCAAAGTTATGAAAGGAAGAAGTAGAACAACAAAATATAGGAGCTGCTGGAAAGGCAGCCACTCACGCGGCGCCATTTTGAAGTCAAAATAACAAAAATAACAACACAACACATAGGACACAAGACAGTCGTGCAATCTTCACCACTTTTCTGCATACACTTTGTTCTCTGAAGCAGTTATAGATGAAAGAGGAGAGGATCAAAGTGTCCTTTCACCAGTGGATCAGAGACGTCATGCTGAAAATGTGCACACGTCTGCTACAAACTAAGTTTTGAAAGCAAAAACGAAGCAGTAGCGTCCATTGATGAAAAAGAGATTGGCTCACATCTCCTGTCCCATGTAAATCCACTTCAATTCCAAGCCGCGACTCCCAGTTCCACATCACTATTTTGAAAGGACAAATAGTTTCTGGTCCCTCTGTTGACTCCCATGGAGACCTGCGGGGGTGGGGACCTTACGTGCCCATAGTCCTAATTTCATTCCTAATTTCCCCAATTGAAATTGAAAGTGAAAGATGACACCATTTTCCGGAAAAAAAAAAAAACAAAAAACCCCCCCCAAAAAAAACCCTAAATACATAAAGTGAGCTTGTTCGTGATAAACAGACCAATCAGACCAGATGATCCCTTTAAATTTCTACAGCCATGGTAATTTACTGGAAACTTTTGAAAGACATACTGAAAAAGTGATATGCATTCACTTCATTCTGAATTCTTGAAATTACCTCTCAGACATCCAAGCTATGGCTTTCCCTCAGAACTGTCGACAAGCTGAGGAAGGCTGCGCTTCCGGTACAAAGGAGCACCCATGCTACCCCTCTACCCCACCCACCACTACAACCTCCTCACCTCCCCCAATCGTGCTAGGGAGCTTGTGAGCGTTGAGGAAAGGCAGAAGGCGCAGGGCGTCCGTGGGGTAAGCACCGGTCGGAGGGCGGCGGCGGAATAAGCCAGGACGTAGACGAACAAGCCCAAATGACGCAAGGGCTTGACTCAACATTAGACAGGATAATACTTGCAGGGATACACGCGCGTAAAAGCTCAGAGAGACGCTTCAAACTTCCACACATGACGTGAGGGCAGCTTTTGTTTTGTTTTGTTTTTTCCCTTCCCGCAGCACATCGATGCATACTTCCACCATGACATACGGGCTCTTACTTTTTCTTCCATTTGTTCTCAGCACACGAGGGGTAAGTAGAACGCACATTTAAAAAAAATACTAAACGTGAAAGTTTCTGTGATCAAGTGTGCACTTTGCTTTAAAATTTGTCTTCAGCCTGCGCGTGAGACCGTTATCTTCAAAGAGCCATATGCAAAGAGTCAAAAAGGTAACGCAACGCGTCCTTGCACCTCAAAGCTGAGAGAGACAAGCATTCCCACTGTTTTGGAAAAGACTGAGGATGCTGAGAGTCAAAGCGTTGGCACTATGGTCACAATTTTGCAGAAATGCTGAGAGACAAGCATTCACACGACATTGTCCGAAAATTCATGCGAAGAGTTTCAAGAACCTCAAATCGATTTCGTTTTCAAACAAATGAATTGCAGGAATGCTGAGAGTCGAGCATTCACACTCAAATTATTGTTATAATATGGGGATGCTGTGAGACAAACATATGTACACACAGACACACACACACACACACACACACACACACACACACACACACATAGTATAAGTTTATGCCGTGAGAATTCTGAGAGTCAAATGAAAGTTTTGTTTCCTCCCGTTAACAGTTGTCACCACATTTGGCAAAGAATGTGCACTTCCATTTCGCCAGGGCGGAAGAATTCATCACCACTGCATCACCGTCATCGCCTCGAGACCATGGTGAGTCCTCAAGGTGGAGGAACCGGAAAATAGTGGAGAGTGCCGTAATCTTGTATAGTCACTTCTTGCTCTGTATTCATTATAAATGACAAACGTCTGATGGAAAGTCCTCTAAAAGAGCGCTGCATGCTTTCTTTTGTCTGACTAACAGGTGCTCTCTTACGTCGAATTTCGACCGGGACCGAAAGTGGGGCTTCTGTGCGCCAGAACGAAGACATCCCAATGGTTAGCATTATTAGTATTTGTGCTATGATTCAAAAGTTTGAGCTCACCCAGACAATGTCACAATGTCCATCAAAACAAACCGCAGTATATTGTATGTCATTGATTCCTAAAAACTATGGCATCACACAGTGTGCCGTGCGGTCCCAAAATGATCGACAAAAACCATGCAAGGTAGGTTGACTGAATGCTTTAAATTGCCCCTAGTTGTGATTGTGAGCACAAATCTACGTGCCCTGCGATTGGCTGGGGACCAGTTCAGGGTGTACCCTGCCTGCTGCCCAAAGATTTGCTCCGTAAATCAACAGTGACGTTCGTACAAGTGGCAAAACGATAGTCGCAAAATAGCAAAAAAATCTGCAACCTCAAATTTGATTTGTACAATGTATACCTCTGCGATCCGGTGAGACTGCAAAAAGTGACTTTCTGTGAATAGCGTCTACAAATGTACATTTTCTTCCTCGCTTTGCTTATTTTTCTCCAGTCTCTGTCCACACGTCGCGAAGGATCACCGACCCGTGTCAATTGAAGCCGTGTCAAAACGGCGGCATCTGCACGCTCATCCCACACAGCACTGCATTCGAGTGCTCCTGTCCTGATGGCTTTTCCGGAAGACTTTGCGAGCGCAGTGAGTATGCCACGTGTGGGGATACGTTCTTACGTTTACAACGTATGTGCTAAACAGTCAAAAGGTGCACCAACGAAGATGCAACCAAAATGCTGATTGCCGTTTAAATGGCAAATGGACTGCTGGCGCTGTACGGCAATTTTTTTTGAATGTTTATGAACACACAGCTTTGCATTAAATATGAAATAAGTATTCCAAAATGGAAAAAAACAAGTGTCAACGACACCTTCAATTCCTGCTTTGTAAGAAACTGCACAGTCGGGTTTCTTCTGTTTCTTTCACTCTTGTTGCCTGCACTGTTATCCGTTTTCTTTTTAGAACAGTGCTACGAAACTGTACACCTGCGGCATTATGACGCAGGAGAGTCTTGGGGCCGCATTCATCTCCGCAACGTGGAACAGTGCACGTGTCTCGGCGGCAAAATCGAGTGTCAACGAGCCCGCTACACACGTAAGACTCACGCGACGGGACTGTCTTGTTTGCTTTCGTTACCGACACATACGATAGCACATCAATTCCATATACTTCGCTCCTGGCCAAGATCTTAAATTTGCCCCACACCCTTTCTTTGATCACAACGGAAGAAAAGACATACTATATGAGTCAGGGTGACTAACAAATGGTATTTTGGGACACACCCACACTTCCATCGGAGGTGGGAAGGAAGGTGGGGGTGTTCATGGATATTTACAGTAGAAAGGAACAAAACCATAGCGATGCTTTCACGCGCCCTCAAGCCAAGCTGATCTTATCCTGGGAGAAAAGGGACCCTGATTAAAGCTCCAAGCATCACTGAATGGGCACTAACGGACATATTTCATGGCCATTCCTCGGAACGATCAAACCAAGCAGAAAACAAAGAGAAATACATTTTGTGTATTTAATTAAAACAAGTGAACGATGTGGCCTTATGAACACCACCCACCCCCACCTGCACTAGCTTAATGCTAACACAAACGGAAGATGCCACTGAAATGGTAACATTAGCATCAATAGTGCAGTTTTACAAGCCTTTAACATTTTCAAATCAGAGTTGCACGTAAACTTTTCTGGATGATTTTTTTTTTTTGGGTGGGGGCAGATTCCAAATCCAAATTCGTTTTTTCTCAACCATATCAGGTTTTCAGAATTATAATAAAGCTAATAAAATATGTAGTCAAGTCATACTTATGAATTAAGGGTTAGGTTCAGCAACAGATTTTTTTTTGTGAAAGGTCATAGCTTTGAATACGGTAAAATCCATCTCGCGCAAGCTTTTATCAGTCAAACAAAGAAAATAACTCAAACCTGATGTGCATGTAAGAAAGTAAAGTCACATTTTTAAATTTAAAAAAACCAGCGTCAAAAATGTTTTTCTAGTCACATAAAGACATCTTTGGTTAAAATGTACTTTGAGCAGTGTAATAAAATGATATTCATCGGCACACATTCTTTATCATCCATGAAACATGTCTATTGGATTCAATCCAGTGATGCACAGCTTGACATGACACACTTTTATGCATCCAGGGTGCCGCTCAAACCCGTGTCAGAATGATGGAACATGCCGGTTGATCACAGCCACGGGCAAGGAGGTGTGTAACTGCAGATACGGCTACAGCGGACCGCACTGTAGCTTCAGTGAGTGTAACCAAATCTGACAGTGACTCTTCCTCGTTCTTTCTTTTGGCTCCATTTCCAGCATCCTTCTACCATACTGAATATATCCCAACTTCATTGCTGCAACAACAAGGCGCTCTAAAAGGTGTTAAGCCTAAGCCCACATCCACAGGCTGGCTAATTTTTAGCTTGTTTCCTTTCTTGCTATTTTACCTGCTATCTGTGATGTGCATGCACTCAATGCTGACAGTGAGGCACTCTAAAGTAGTCTGCCGGCGGACTTTTTGATGGGTTCACGCATTGTCTGGGCGCAGGCATAGCTAGCTGGCTAGCTTTTGCGCCCGATAATTGCTGACGTGAACAAAGACGCTCAATTTCTGAGAAGAGGAGGAGAAGGGCAAGCCAACTGTTTTCCACCATTTCATTTTTCCTAATTTTTGGGAGCATGGCGAGAACTGGACTAAGTGACACACTTGTTTTTAATGTTTTGCTCATTTCAAATTGGGGGGAGGGAAAATATTGAAAAGCCTTTTCTTTTTTTTTGGCAACCAGAGCCAGAAAGCGAGTGCTACAACAGCCGGGGCATTAGCTACCGAGGCGTGGTGTCCACGACGGCGTCTGGCGCCCGCTGCCTGCCGTGGAACTCAGACCTGCTGTACAACGAGCTCCACGTGGGAACGGTGGCTGCGGCGGCCCAAAGGGGCCTCGGGGAGCATGCCTTCTGCAGGTGTGCATTTTGTGTGCATATGTGGTGACACCCTGCTAATTGACTGCCTATTTTCATAGCATCCATGAAAAAAAAAGCAAGCTTGTGACACAGAAAGAGAACATTTTTAATGAAATGAATCATTAGTCATCCATTATCCGATTCAGAATGTCCCAGCAGAGGACTTGATTTTATCACATATAACAGATTCTTACAGCTGCTCGAGAAAATTTTGAGTGAATTGATATGCGGTACTATTGCATGTATTTGTGGTTTACTATTCACTATTTCACCTCTTGGTGTTTTTCGCGCAAGATGGCACGAGATGCCAGCAAAGCCCTGTCTGTCTGAATAGTAATTGTTTCAAGGAAGTATGCTTCAGTGATACATCTTGACTGAGAGACAAGCTGTGTGTATCAAGAAGGAGTTAAGTGTAGTCTGGGTTGTTAATGGAAGTGGACTTTTAATAAAAAAAATTTCCAAACTCATATCATCGGTTGACCATAGTTTGGGGATGCCATTTAAACTACTGTGTTAATACAGGTTATTCCAAACTTTTTTTTTGGAAGAGGCATTAATTACTTGTGTTTTTTTTCCACTGTTCAAAAAGGTTAAAATATTAAAATGTGTGATTTTTAATTTTAACAGGCTGTAATAAACTACGATGGTCAAATGTTACTTATCATTTTTCCATAGTGAAAGGAAAAAAAAAGAAATTCAAAGAGATAATTTGACTGGCATGAACAAAAACAATAGTTTTAATCCAAAATGTAGAAATAGAATCAGAACATACCTCGGTATGTGCAGGAATCCTGATGGCGACAAGATGCCGTGGTGTTACACTCTGAGCAAGGGCGCCATCTCCTGGGAGTACTGCGCAGTGCCCTCCTGCAAGATGCCAGTGTGTGAGTATACACAGAGGAAAATGTGATCATGGTAACCCCCTCACCCCGCCCAAAAAACATTTTATTTGTAAATCTTAGCAAAAAAACAGACTATAAATGACAATAACAAACGCATTTCTTTCCACAGCGTCTTCTCGTAGGATGAACACAAACACGCTACCCGAATTGGGCGATTCGGACCATTCTGTGGCAGACAAGAAACCAGTGTGCGGGACAAAGCACAAAAAGCGGGTGTCCGGAGCCAGGGGAAGGATCATGGGAGGAAACTTGGCTCTGCCGGGAAGCCACCCTTGGATGGCGGCCATTTACATCGGACAGTCGGACTTTTGCGCCGGGACCTTGATCGCCTCTTGCTGGGTCATCTCGGCGGCCCACTGCTTCTTCCGCAAGTATGTCCCAGCTCCTTCGCAAAACAAGTTGGCCGCTACAAAATTATTCAGTTACCCCACTGGAAGGCATGTTGGTGGGAAAGGGGTCTTCAGAGTCAGTGGTGGGGAGTCAGGGATGTGTCTTTTTAGATTTTGTTGTCCAATCAGATTTCAGCCTCTGTGCTGTGGAGCTCTGTTGCAATGGCAAACAGTCCAACCAGAGCAGTCAGAAGTAGGAGTGCTGGCCTGTGTGACTGTAGCTACAGTATTACGAACATTACTAACAATAATGTCCAATAGGAGTGTTTCTTTAAGCAGTCAGATTTGACATTTGCTTCCAATAGCCCACAATGCATTTTTCTGTCCTCTTGACTGACCAATGTCAATGAGTCCATTTTTTTTGGGGTTGTTATGAGCCAAAATTTGTGGTACACGCAAGCTTCGGATACGTTGCTGCTTGAGTGAAGTTACGAAAAAAAAAAATGGAAAATGCAATTAAGGTATTGTGGGCATGTGGGCAAGAAGAGCTATCATTTCTGCGTGTATGTCTGCTTATGACAAAATGAAATAATATCTGCGGGTAAACATGATAGCTTTGCAATAAATTGCGCTCGTTTTCCCATTGCGTCCCATCATTTTAAATTTTGGAATATTTCCAACAATTCCCATCTGAACTTTCGATGGAAATTTACAGCAAAACTTCCAGAAATTTCCCACCCCTTTGCAACTTAACTCCAACGTAGAGAGAACTCCCCTGACCATGTTGGTTTTGTGTGATTTTTGGTGACTACGTTAGCCCCCTGATGTCACAGCTTCGCGTGGTGCTCGGCCAGCACCACTTCAACGTCAGCGGTCCCGACACGCGCACCTTTGGAGTGGACAAGTACATCTTTCCTAAACAGTTCTCCGTGTTCAACCCGACACTCCATGACATTGGTAATCACAGACACACGGACACTGTTGAATCACACATTAAGTGACGTCATGGGTGCGTACACAGCTGTGCGTCACTTAGCAGCTGCATCCCTGCATGCACCCTCCCCTCACAAAATAAATGAAAGGTTTACCATTTGTTTGTTTCGGGGTTTTTTTCCCTTGACCTCCCATTTGGACCAGTTCTCGTCAAACTGAAGAAGCAGGATGGTCGCTGTGTGAAGCGGACGCCGTTCATCAGGCCCATCTGTCTTCCCGAAAATGGCGTGGCCTTCCCAGACAACTACTGCTGCTCCATCAGTGGCTGGGGACACATGCATGAGAGTGAGTGAGATTATCGAAACATATTTCAAAATGGTTTCGTCCTTAAAAGAACCTCACGCACATTTTGAAGCAGAAAAAGCTTTTAAAACACACTTTGTGAATACATTATGAGTATATGTGAACATACACACCGCAACTTAAGCGCACACAATTTTATGGTATTCTTTCACACCAGTTCTCATGAAATTGCTCGGGCAGTTGTCCAAATAAGAGGCCCCGTGTGCTTGTTTCAAGCTACTTGTCACACCCAGTTGAAGTTAAAAATGAAAAATTGACACATTAAACCGAGACAAATGCTGTGGAGTGGAGTGGACTGATCTACACCATATGATCCGTGTTGTTGTTTCTGTTAATAAATGATGCGACCATCCAAAGCCTTGTTGCCTTATTGTTTTGTTTTGTTTTTTGTCAAGTGCCACAAAAACAAATTTGTTGCCTAATGTAGTGCTGTGGGTTTTCTTTTTTTTAACAGAAGCAGATCGTTATTCTAGCCTGCAGGAGGCGGGCGTGAGACTGATCCGCCACGACACCTGCAGGAGGCCAGAGGTGTATGGCAACCACGTTACCGTAGATATGATTTGCGCTGGTCTCAACGGCTGTGTGGACGCTTGCCAGGTAAGAGGGTGACATCTGTAACGCTGGCAAAAAAAAAAAAAGATTTTGAGATCTCAAGTCTGACCAAAATTCCCACATTTGAAGACCATACAATAAAGTCTTCTGTCGCAAAGATGGAATTGATGCTCCACTGATTGATTTTTATTCTTTAATATTTGCCTTAATAAATTAAACTATAAATCCACCCCAAATTATGATTACACGACACTTTAATATAATTTGAAACTTATCTGACGAAGTCACCCTTAATTGAATTTTGAAAATTTGTCGCCGTCTTGTGATATCTTCAGAGCGTTATTGAATCAGAACAAAATTAGTTGGGGTACACCATACCACTATAAATGTCTTTTCCTCAAAATGAATACACACAGAGACAACTTTTTCCTTGTGACATAAGTTTCGTTTCAGTGTTAGCTTAGCATTTGGCAAAATTAGTGTCTTGTATTCCAAGGCAATGTGCCAAAAGAATTTTCTCTTTGGATAACGCAGCTATACACGTGCACTTTTCACCAGGGGGACTCTGGGGGCCCGCTGGCCTGTGCGAAGGACGACGTCAACTTCCTGTATGGGATCATCAGCTGGGGTGAGGGCTGCGGCCGCTCGGGAAAGCCGGGCGTTTACACTAAAGTGGCCAACTACATGGACTGGATCAATTCTGTGATCAGACGGAAGGCCAAGAAGACGTGAAAGAAGATTAGGGACTAGTTTAAAAATAGGAATATTTTCATTTGGTTGTTGATTGTTGATGACCTTTCTCCCACTGTGAAACAATAAAAGACTGAGTAAGTACGAGTAAACATTTACGATATCACTCCAAAAAATGACTTTTTTTTTCTTAGATCACAACTTCATAAAAAATACAAAAGTATTCTTTTAAAATCTTCAGACTATGCAATTTTTATAAAACTACATTATTTGCTTTCAATGACAACTTCCATCTGGTATTTTAACATTTAAAATGTGACAGGTGACATTTTTACCTTTTAATTACGCACAGCGAGCTGAGTGCTCGGCTAGTTGAGTTAAAGCTTTTACCACACACTGGAATGCAAAGTATGCATTTCTTCGGGTGGTCGGTCACGCCATTTTCCATGCCGGTCTTGTTGTTGTTGTCAAAGGCGGGGACTTTGGGGTGAGGGTGGGGGGTGAGGGTGGGGGGTGGCTTAGCGAGCGAGCGAGGGCGCTGCAGCTATTTTGAAAGTGACCCACCTCATTGGGGCAGCCAACTGTGCAGCTGTCAGGAACCATGACTGAAGATGACCGATTCGGTAGTCGTGGAGGGATACGCCAGACTTAAAGAAGGAAAAAAGGTAAAGCTTGATTAGATTTTTTTTGCAGGCGTGAATGTTGGTGTTGAGTTTTAATGAAACAAACCTGCCATCTTTTTTGGGGGGGGATTTGTCTTTGGCAGTGGAAAACTAGGTGGATTGTTCTTCGCAAGCCGTCGCCTGTAGCAGGTAAAAAAAATAATTTGCGAATGTAACAGTGTTGCGCATCTTTTTAGGATCACAGTTTGTGAATTTTCTCACATTTTATTGTCGTAAAATAGCAAATTGTTTCCTCTTGTTGCATTATTCTCATCAAACCAGGGTTCAAATATTTTTTGCATGATGACTTATCTTGGAAATGCAGACTATTATAAAAATCAAATTATTCATAATGTTACTTTTTTGTCACCATACTACAATGCAGACTTTTCTTTTACCCCCCTCTTACTACTTAAACTTTCTAGTTTGTAGTGTCACTTATTGTTAGCCGATTAGTTGGATTGTGTCCGTGCTGCTTCCGCATCCTGGGCAACTTCGTTCTCCAGAAAAAAATGTCACTTGGCTCTCGCCCGCTGTTTCATGCCCGTGTTATTGCAGCTGTCAGCGTTAGTTGTAAATTGACATGGATTGCGACTGCATGCCCCACATACTCACTCTTTGACACCTCTAGATTGCCTCGCGTTGCTGGTTTTTAAAGACAAGTCAGACAAAGTCGACGGGAACAAGGAGCGGGCCAGTGTCACTCTGGAGGAGATCTGCGGCCTGGAAAGCGGACGGTGGTGCGAGGGTGCGTCGTTCACGCTGGCCATTCTCTGCCTGACCCAGGCGGCTCTGCTGGGTTTCGAAAGCAAGGAGACGCTACAGGCGTGGGAAGTCCGTCTGCGCTACAGCCTTGGAGAAGGTGAGAGGAGGCGCTGTGGTGAGGACGTTTTCAGATTAAGACTTTTCTTAATCATGTTGAGTTCACATGAGCTCACTGAGTGCAAATGCGGACTCGGATGCGACGAAGACCAGACTTTTCTGGATAAGATGAGAAGGATGTAAATTTTGATTAGTCTCACTAGGGTAGATCAGGTTTTAAGCATTACCAAGACATCAATTGCTCATCAGTTGTACGTTCGCACCTTACGAGATCATGTTTGGGTGTTAACAAGAGCACAATTGCTGATAAGTTGGAGGATCAGACCTTTCTGAATAAGGTTTGCAAGATGACAAGAATGTAATGGTTGGTTAGTCGCAGGTAGGTAAGTTTTAAAGCATTAACACAATCGCATCTGATCATTTGAAACATTTCTACATCAATTCAGGAGTCAACGATACAGAATGTGGCAGGTACAGATTCTCAAGGCTGCGTTGGCCCCGTGCGCTATATAGGAACACTATATATTACATAAGCGAGAAACTCACAGTTGCCACTAATAGCAATGGCTGGCTCAGCTGGTGGCGGCGGTCCAGCTGAATGTTAAGGCGGGTACTAATGGTTACATTCGGGGACGTTCCAGGCTTTTGTGCACGCAGTTGACCGCTTAATGCCACCGAGAGGAGTACGTCATGGCCAGTAGAAATGTCACCTGCCCGTCTGTGGGTGTGCCAAGGCTTTTATCGAAGAGGTTGACATTTCTGCATATTCACAGTGACAACAACAAGCAGACTAATGGAAAGGAATGTTGATGTCATGCTGAAGTAATTGTGCAATCAAAGTCATAAAAAGTGCAAACAGTCTGTCCAACCACAACAGTCGGACAGAAAAATCATGCACTATTCTAGCAGAACTCCTACCCAGATGTAGGCAGGACTGTGATTTTAATGTAATTTTGCACATTTTTTTGTTGTTCTGTCGGGCCTAGTTCACAGGTTCAGTGTCGGAGTCTTGGCGGGAACAAAGTTAGAGAGCGGCCCGGCAACCCTCCACGTGTGCAACAACTTGCTGGCTCTCGTCCGAGACGCCTCCCCCGTCGTCGTGGGCCACTGGAAACTTCCGGATCTGCGCCGATATGGGCCCGTACCAAATGGATTTGTATTTGAGGGAGGAACGCGCTGTGGCTACTGTAAGTCTATTGGACATGTAGGCGTAGGAAAGACTTTGGAGAAGTTGCTTTAGTCACTCTAGTTTAAGGACAATGGAGAACATCTGGTGTTTTACAGGGAAGGATTCAGTCCTAAAAAAATAACAACCCCCTCAGGCATGAGTCATTCGTAGGCTTCGTTTTATTGTCTGAGCCATGTGAGTTTCTGGTGATAAGCAAAGGCACAATTTGATTGAGCCAACCACTTCAGCTTCATAATGATGCAAAATATTATTAATAACAATGAACACAGCATAGTCACATTCTTGAACTGAGAGGAGCAGAAAATGGTGGGTGGTCTTGGGGACAGGGTTGCGACAAGGACCTTTTATGGGTGACAGCAGGTTTGTTGTCACAAGGAGGTCAGAGAGAAGCACTGCACAATATTGTAGAAAACGTTCCTACAAAAACGGAGGCGATCATCGCTGCATAGGTGTAAAGAATTCCACATTTTGAGCAATTTGTTGTATATTTGTAGATAAATGGTCAAAATGCCGTACAACCAGATCTAATATATTCTTGCCCTTAACAGTTTTCCACTTGCACTCCACAGGGGCTGGCGTTTTCCTGCTCACGTCTTCTGAGAGCGAGCAGATAAGCTTCTTGTTCGACTGCATCGTCCGAGGTGTCTCCCCCACCAGGGTTCCTTTCGGCCTACAGCCCATCTTGCCAGGTCAGTCTTGGAGGTGTTTGATTCTCCGTCAGCGACATTAGGCACATCCCACACACTGGAGCTGCGGCCCCCCCTAGAGTGTAACGGCAGAATGATTCCGATGGATTCCACAGTGGACGGAACTGCTTCGATGCCACTAAATTATGACTAGCAGCTCCTTTTTCTTTTTTTCTTCTTCACGTAATTGGCTAATCTTAAGTGGCATTTTGAGTGGCTGCCCTGAGCACTGTCTGAAGTCAGCCGCTGCTGTCTGAACCTCAAGGTTAGCTAACTTGTTACAGCAGCAAATTAAGTTGGTGGTTGGTAGTTGGAACCACACTTTGCGCTCCAGGATGCTAGTCGACTTGTGATTCATTAAATATGAACTTAAGGAAAATGGGAAAACAATGCTTTGCTCAACATTTTGATGACATGAATCGTGATCAGATTGACGGCTTAAACATGAGCTATAAAACAGATGTGAGGACGCTTACTTGCTGTAACTTACAGTAAATAGTCTTCTGGAAAAAATGTCACTGTTGGCTGCTGGTCTTACGCTTACACCGAACAAGACAAACAATTGTTTGGTTACTAGTACACTGAAGACCAAAGAGTACAAAAGAAAACCCCAGGCACAAAGCGACATGTGGTTTCACCAAATCTAAAGACATTATCGTGATTGCAGGTCGCAGTCTGCTCTGGTGAAATTCCAGCACAATGTGCAAGTTTGAAGTCTTCCAACTCAACTTGTTTTTGTTTTAACACCACATTTAACACCTCCAATTTCTAACAGCCAATGTTCTTGCTGACATCACAGTAAATGTGTTGGCTCACCTGCGGGGGCTTGTGGATATTCTTCCATTTTCCCATATCTGTACACTTAGATGCAGCCTATTCCCGTCGGAGAATAAATAGAAGCGAGGGTTTCACACGAGAGGAGCAGACAAAGTCTCCTAATCACTTGAGGCATCCATGTGTCAGCCACTTTTCTGTGATTTTGTTTACTGGGTGGGTAGACTTTCATATGGCAGCAAATCAAAAGAAATGCAAACCGTCTTCTTCTTATTACACTATTTTATTCATTCACTTGTATTAGCGGCGCTGTATTTGTTACTGCAGCAGGGTCCCAGTTGGTCCTTTAATGTATTTGTAATTATAATTTTCAATAGTAAGTTAACTTCTCCTTTTACAAAGAATTAAGGTCATGAAATTATTGAAACCGATGAAACACTCTGCCCTAAATATTAAGTAGGGGGAGGGATAAAAGAGCACTCTTCTGGGTAATGTGCATCTGAATGTGGTGCAAAAGTAAACGAACAAATAAAAACTACAATGGCATGACATATTGCATTAAAAAGAATATAAAAGAGTCATTCACACGGTCACGCAGTGGTGCTACACCCTTACAGCACTATTAATAAACCATGTTGTGTTGCACAAACGGCCCGTGTGACCCTCTCCAAGGACATGGTACTTGCACACGTGGCCTCAAAGCCTTAAACCTCAAAGACGAGTTATGTTTTTATGCTAACTCAATCGACCTTGTGCATATTGATGACAGTGGAGGTCATGAGTCAGGGCTTAGTGCGTGGGGCTGGTTCTAAAAAGATTATATGTTCAAGCAGGCTCGCTGGATTTTCATTCTCTTGAGCTCTGACTGGACGCTGGGAACGTAACGCATTCTCTGATAGAGCACTTTTGGTTTTGATTTAATCCACACAGTGACCTCAAAGGTATTTGGTCATGAGCCGAAGCGCCAGAGGACGATCCTGTGCATTGAGGTGAAGATAAAACATCTAGATATATGCCTCTGGAAGGCTGGAGTTAGCACTCATGCTTGCACCCATGGTACACGGTCTGGCACAGCCCCAAAAGGGAACATGGGTCCCCCTTTGCATGAGCTTTCTGTCTGTGGGAGCAGCTAAATTGGTCAGGTGCAGTGTGAAGTGGACAGTAGCCGAAGGCGGGCGGGACCTTGGCAGTCCAATCCCGGGTTAAAGAAGCTGGCTCCATGGATGTGAAACGTCACTTTCCTGGCAGTTAAGTAGCTTGAGCTGGTGTGTGAGATCGAAATTCCAATATCCGGGCTTGCTTTAACACACAGCTTGGGCTTTGCTACTAGTCCTCTCGAGAGGGGTTGGACTCACTTTCACCCTGGAGTTGCTCATGTTGCATGGCACTGAGCAGGTGTAGGCATACTTATTGGCTTGGTGCCATGATCAGCCCTGTGGATGAGAGGGTAGTCTCAATGATCGACTTTGTCGTCATGTCATCAGACTCGCGGCCACGTCTTGGACACACACGAGTGAAGATACAGTCAACCAATCAACACTTAGTGATGTGTTGGCTTCGATGGTGTGGGAAGATTCCGGTCTGAATTGGCAGACCCAAGCATCCAGTTTGGTTGCCTCAGAATTGCATTACTGGTAATTGCAGATGATGTGGTTCCATTGGCGTCATCAAGCCACGATATTCAACTCTCACTGGAGTAGTTTGGAGTTGAGTGTGAAGTGGTTAGGATGAGAATCAGGGCCTCCAAAACTGACACAATGGGCCTCAGTCGGAAAAGGGTGGAGTGCCCTCTCCTGGTCGGGGATGACAGCATGCCCTAAGTGGAGGAGTCCAAGTATCTTGGGGTCTTGTTCATGAGTGAGGGGAAAATTGAGTTGTAGATTGACAGGCAGAATGGTGCAGTATCTGCTGTGATGCGGACTCTGTATCGGTCTGTCGTGGTGAAAGAAGGAGATGAGCCTAAAGGCAAAGCTCTCAATTTACCGATCGATCTACGTTTCTACGCTCACCTCTGGTCACAAGCTGTGGGTCGTAACCCAAAAGATCAAGATCACTGATACAAGTGGTCAAGTTTCCTCCGTCGGGAGTCCTGGCTCTCCTTTAGAGATAGGGCAAGAAGCTTTGTCACCCGAGAGGAGCTCAGAGTAGAAGCACTGCTCCTCTGCATTGAGAGGAGACGGATCAGGTGGATTGGGGATATGATCATCAAGATGCCTGCCTTCTGTACATCTTACTGGTGAGGCGTTCCATGCAGATCCCACGGGGAGGAGACCACAGGACGGTGGAGAGACTATATCTCCCTGAGTTGACCTGGGAATGCCGTACGATCTCGACAGAAGAGCTGGACAATGTGGCTGAGGAGCGGGAACTCTCGACTTCCCTGCTGAAGATGCTGTCCCTGCAACCAGACCTTGGATAAGCAAAAGAAAACGGATGGATGGACGAACGACTTGTAGTCAGCTGCACACTTTTATGTAACACTGTACAGTAGCATTACTCCAACTCCAGAACGCAAATGACATAGCCCGGTTCATTGAACAGGAATGTCATTCTCCATGAACAAGAATGTAGCCTGCTAGCTGACATCTTGTCATCATTCTCTTTGACAGATCCAAACACGAGTCAGATCAACTCTGAGGAGAGGCTGAATCATGAGACACAGGAACTGGAGAAGCGACTGAGTATGCTCTCCAATCGCAACAGCACAGGTACATATCACTATTTCCCTGAGACGGGCACTTTACCCTATTTTGTTGGACCATCCTCCGTCCGCGACCTGGGTACCTTTTTGTCATTGTCCCTCCGTCCTGATTCATATAATAATTGTCCTCCGTCTCCATCGGTCCTCGTCCTTTTAAAGCGCTTCACATACAACAGAGCCATCTTGCTTAACCGGCTGGATTGATCATGAAATGTGTGGCCATAACCACTTTATGTTGTATGACTGTACACTAGGTGGCGGTGTTGGTATTAATGTAGTGTTGAGATGAAATAACCTGTTAAGAAAATACAGTGTTCGGCTACACTCTGGCTTTGTCATTTTGCCTCCCCACAACACAGACTTAAGCCGGTCAGGGACGATTAGAAACAGACAAAAACCCACTTCCGTCCTTGCTTAATCCGTCCTTTTAAAAAAAAAAAAAACTTATCATCCTCTGTCCAAAAAAATCAGTGTTCATCTCTGCTATTTCCTGACCATTCCTTGAATTTCCATTGTTTGTACTACCCACAGTGATTCTGCTGTTGAACAGTCCATCACGATACAAATTAAGTCTGCCGGTCTCACTTCACTCACTTTATTGTTGTTATTACACGGCTTGCAACCGATGCTGCATTATGTATGAGCTCCTGATTAAAGATCCTTAAACATGTCTTATTTGCAGCATCGTCCATGTACTGTGCATCCCCTGGAGGCGACGACCGCAGTATATCCGGCTCTTCGGACACCTCAGACACCAGCCAATCGGATGGTAGCGTTTCCAGTTGTTTGGCCATTTGGACCGAATCCAGCAGTAACCTATCAGACAACAATGTTGTCTGCAAAACAGGAACGGGCGTGGTAAAGCAATTTGCCAACCACGGCGGAAATGCTTCAGTAGTCAAAGACCCCAGGAACCTAAAGGAAATGGGTCGCCAGAGCTCCTTAGACAGCGGTATTGCCACCGGTAGTCATTCCTCTTACTCTGGAAGTTTCTCCTCATACACAGGAAGTTTGGACAATAGCGGTCGTGAGGACTTTGGGTCTGTTTTTTGTCTGCCTCCGCACTTGGCTCAAGACCTCAGCCCTTGTTCTTGCCCCAATGTTTCAGGACATGAGTACAAAGTACCAACCTCACTCAGGTATCTCTATGACACTCCCAGGAGTCTGGCACAGGAGTGCCCAAGTTCAGCTAAGGACTCTCTCGAACCTGTACCAGAGTATTTAAAGAGGGCCTCTGAGGGCCCCCTCAAAACAGTGAGCTCACACAGCAGGAAAACAAGGGGGGCAGCCTCTTGTGACAGCGTGGAGCCTTGCACTGTTAAAACCATCTTGACCATCTGCTCGGTGTGCGGTGGACTTCAGGTGAGGCTGTCATTTTTTTTTTCCTCATGGTGTTTCTGTTGATCATGCCATAGTGCAAAGACTTTATTTTTGAGTCCACAGAAGATGGATATGCCATTGTGATTTCCTTTCCCAGTCGACAAATTTCATTCATGATGTGATTGTTGTAAAGCCTAAAGTTTCAAATCATTTAACAGGGGATGCCCTTCAACCCTGCAAGTGGTGTGGCGATACCTGCATTACCAGGTAGGTGCAATCACGTGATAAACAGTGGACCCCCATTATTTGCTGGAATAGGTACAGTACTTGCTGTGGCGCATAGGGAAAATCGACAAGTGATTAATGACCACGCCTGATGGTTTGTAATTGCCTATGTATGCCACGAGATGATGGCAAAGCAGCATTTATGTCTGAATGAAACTCCCCAAGTCACTTCCTTGACACCAAGATGCCACCAAATGGTGTATAAAAAGAGCTAGCTGGTGAATTTGTGAATACCCAACCACAAATATGCAGGGGTTCACTGCACGGCTACTTTTGCACTCATGTGTTTTCTCTTGCATGGATGAACACCTGCATGATTACAAGAGGCATTTATGATGAGAACATGTTTCTGCTTGCCCTGAGTGATATTTCCCATCCAGCAGATCAAAGTATTGACAGATTACCATGCAGAAGCAATGCCGACATTGCTGTCCCAGTTCGCAGTTTAGACAGGACAAGTGAGGGTTTACCACTTCCCAAAAGAGGACGAGCGAAACTTGCAAGCGTTTTAGCTGAGATCCTGCATTATCCCAGAGTACCCAAGGAATCAAAAATCAACCGCCATGACTTGTACGAAGCAATGAGTCCTGCGTCACACCTCAAACCCCCACCACCATTTGGCTCCCGTGCACCGGTGACTGATGTCATTTATGAAAACTGTTCCAAATGCTCTGGCGCGCGCTGCCGCCCGCCACCGCGGGGCATCCCTGCCAAAGTGCGCCACCATAGCAGAATCTTCAATGTCCAGTCCTTTCTAACTGGGCTACACTTAAAGAAAAGCGCAGAAGAAAAGAGTTCTGCTCATGAGGCACTTCAGGCCGACGGTCCAAATGCAGAGATGAATGGTCAGAGATTGACCAGTGAAGGTAAGAGGCCTCTTTTCCTCAGCGTCATTGAAGCCTTTTTCTCCCCCCCCCTCTTCTCTCATCTTCAACCGACCCACGGATTTTTGTCTTGGACTTTTCCCCCCTCCTATTCTGCCTTTTCTTTCACTTTCCTTTTGCTTTGGATCTGCTTACAAGGTCTTTTGGGAGCATCATCAGTTCCATATGTTTACATTCCAACTCTGAAATTAATCACTACTTACAGTCTGATATGGTCATATAACATTGAAAGTGATAGATCAACATTACAAACTGCCAGTGTACAGTACTGATACAATAACATCAGATTGATACCGTACCTGGCCTATTTTTGTTGTTGTTGTTGATGCCTACACCCATGTCTTGGAGGTGTGGAAGAAAATTAAATATTGCAATGGATCGAAGGAGCAACATCAAATATTTTACACATTCACTTCCCTCTTCTTTGTCGAGGTGTTTGAGGGCTACAGCTGCTACACTGATGCAGGTACTTAGCTTTCGGAAACCAAGTGCCCACATACTTGAATAATGATGAAATCTTAAGTGAAAAAATGTGTGAAGGGCTTCACTGATCTGTAGTTTTCTGCGTATTGGAAACAAAGCAGATTCCCCAGATACATGCATATTTTGAATTATCACATTTTACCTTTTCTTTTAGTAATGCAATTTGCTTTATTACTTTTACAATTTACAACACTAATCAGTATTATATATATATATATATATATATATATATATATATATTATATATATATATATATATATATTGCATGCAGCTTGAGTGTGTTCCTTCATGCTCATGATGAAAACCTACAAGTGTGTGCGAGGCTATGAGAGTCTTGCTATTTTGTGTTATTAATTTCAGGAATCATGCATCACGCATTACTGCAGAAAAATTAAGGTTACTGTCATTTTTTTCCCCTCACCCCTCGCCAGACAAAAGGCCCAGTGGCAGAGGGGAGAAGCACAGAGCTGATCCTGCTTATGAGATCATGGAGAGCAGAGCAGAGAGAACCTCAGAGGTAGGCTGCTACAAAATTCCCTAATCCGCTTTTCTGCGATCGACTGCTACGTAGCCCAACTGTGGAACTAACTGAGTTTCAAGCTATTATTATTATGATTCTTATTATTATAAAAGCCATAAACAGCTAATGTGTGTCATGCTGTATAATTATGGATATTCTCCTTCTGACTTCTAAAAAAAACTGCCTTGCTGTGACTTGGCGCTATGTGAGCAGTTGCAATTGTGTCGTAGCAGAATAGCATATTTTGAAATTTTTTTTTGTGTCTAAATCTCGCAAATTGCCACACAAGTTACCAATGCTGTCCTTTGGCCATCTTTAGATTATCGTTACTTCAGAGGAATTTTTCACTGTATTCGTCTTGCAGGCGGAAGAAAAAAGTAAGTGCCAAGTGATGCTCAGCTGCGGTCCACAAAAGTTGCTCCAAGAGACGGAAGGTAAGGATGACCACGTCGCAGTATCAACACAGCAGATGTTAATACTACTGACTATCCATTGTTATTTGTGTAGGGCAAAGTGTTGGGTTTGAGAGCTCAGTGTGGTCAAAAAACACAACTTTTGATTTTTTTTGAGACGGATCATCTCTACTTATATTTGTAAATTTGTTGCAGAATAGTGGTTCCAATGTATTCTTAGATATAGACGATAACAGTACTGACGAGCGCCTCTCATTAGATCAGCTTTCCTCTAAAATAGAGTTGACATTTCGCCACGCTCCGCCGATGTATGCTCGATGTGGGTAAAAGCCACTCGCTGTAATGGCAACCATTACAGAACACTGCGCTTGTGCAAGGATCAATTAGGTTTCAATGCTTCTTTTAGACATCTCCAACAGGCTGCGCCGGTGTCTAATGGCCTTTCGTAGAGTGTCCCCTCCGGGCTTTTTGCTACAGAGCTGCCGATAATGGCTACCTTTGAATTCATATGTAACATGGTTAGAACACCTCGACAAAACCACACATCTTTTGTTTTTGTGAGCCAGAAGTAGGGTAGAGGCAAAAACTGTTTCTGCCACCAAAAATTCCCGTAAAAGATTCAGGAATATCATGGAACAGAGGTCTCTCAATGTTTGTTTGTTTTTTTCCAAGATATAAAGAACAATGGAAAGATAAGATGGGCTAAACACTAAAACAAGGGCACAGTCTCTACAGGAGTGTAGGGAGAGAGCAGTGAGGGGACTCCAAAGTAAATTGCATTATTGGAAGACACGGGCCATGTCAATCATTAATTTTAGAATAAGTAGGAAAACATTATAATTAAAAAATGGAAAGGAGGGCTGTAGTTTTTAGACCACTGGCAAACAATTTGTCACTATATACATTTTCCCTTGTTGATGCCACTTGAATGACTTCTAGACTCAGAAAAAGAATCGCCTTGCTGTTTCTCTTGCAGGCACAGCGTTGGTGTACCACCCAGAGGCTTTGCTCGCCGAAAGGTCTCGAGGCGACAGTGTGACGTACGTCAATATTCCAGTGAGTCCCACATCTAAGAAGCAGCTCAACTACATGGAATTGGAACTGCAGGAATCAGGCACCCGGGGGACTGTGGTACCTGTGACAGCACAGAGTAAGGGTGTGTCCAAAATAAACGACACTTAACCCCCTTTTGAGACCATGCACTGGTTCACATATGAGTGAGCACTTCTGTTGCCAGAAATGTTTAGTTGCAGCCCAAACGTTTGCATGAGCGACTGGACTCAGTGAGGCTCTTTGTTGTGTTTGGACAGGGAAGGGATCAACCAAATACGCCCAGATTGACATCACTGCTACAGAGACAGCTCACAAGGTGGGTACCCAGCATGCTCTAGGTCGCCAGGAGGGCCTGCACACCCTGGAGAGGAGAAGGAAAGGAACGCTGCATTGACCTCAAGGACCAGCCTATGGCAGCAAAATGCCTCCATTTACAAGTACTGTTGACTTCTGAATTTGTAGTTGTATTTGTACTCCTGCTGTGTGTCCACCCTAATAATTTTTACGAAAAACAATTACCTTATTGTTTTTTTTTAATATCTGTAAATAAATTATATTCTTGAGCTTGATGTGGATTGCGAAATGTAACACCCCCAAACATGTACAATTTATGAATGCGTACATGGCTGCC
The DNA here is from genome assembly GCA_901007745.1 of Hippocampus kuda. Taxonomy (NCBI): domain Eukaryota; kingdom Metazoa; phylum Chordata; class Actinopteri; order Syngnathiformes; family Syngnathidae; genus Hippocampus; species Hippocampus kuda. The sequence goes on from CAAKHF010012029.1 coordinate 22,197, forward strand.
ATTTCTCAGATTGTAAAACAATGATTACTTTGATCATTTTTAATGACACCACTGCCTTTATTCTTTTTTCCTTTGCCATACATTACCTGGATACAAATTTCTGTTCGCAAAACATTAAAATAATTGAAGAAAATGTGAAAATTGGTTTGTTTGGATGTGTTTTAGTACCGATGATGTCATTCACAATACAATTTTGTCTACATTTACGACACATCAGCGGGTTGGTTTGCATCTAAGTTGTCTTTTCTCAAAGCCTGCAGGCTTTCGGTCGCATTTTCCAAACCCAATCGAATCCATCCACCCACTGGTGACTAGGTTTGTGTTGGTCATAAAGTGAGAATGAAATCTGTAATATCACGAGAAAAACAATTTGAATGTTGTGAGAATAAACAGCTTGTTGCAGAACAGCAGTGGTGCGACTGCTCATTTCTCAGCATTCACACACTGCATAATTTTGCATCTTGGAATTGCACACAAAATGAGCTGTTAATATTTGTCTCTCAGCATTCACACAATATGAGAGCCTATAAGCAATCAGTACAATGCATTCTGTTCTATTGCCGGCTCCTTTCTGGCGAGCAGGTGAAATGTGTTGTGGTTGTCTGGGCGGCGGTTACATAATTGCACTAAACAGGCGGCCATTCTTGATATGTTGCCAGTTAACAGGCGTGAACATTTCGGGCAAAAGTGAAAAAAAGCAGCTCAAGAACAACAAGAAAAGGCTCGTTGAGTGACACGAAATTCCATTTGCACGGCTTTTCTTGTTCCAGAGGAAAATTAAGAAAATCCATTGATGACGCTTCACCCGCTCTCACATAGAAAGGGAATGATTGCAAAGTTTAATGGTTGTTTTCCAAGCTGCTTATCAAATGCAGAAAGGGATGACCGCAGGCTTCCTCACCATTGTGATAATGGATCGAAGAGGGCGACAAAATGAATGTGATGATCCCAACGGGGTCCAGAAAACCATCACCAGACGGCAAAATGGACTACGGGAAACGATAAAGACAGCAACGAGCATCAGGGAGTCATTTGGACCAGCTCGTCACAGTTCTTGAAAGCCATAGCATTCGCGTTTTGGGATTGAAGTTCAGTTTTTGGGGGGGATTTTTACATCCATATTATCAAAAAATAAAAAATTTAAAAAGGAGTAAAGGTGCAATAATAGGCTCCATTTTCATGAGTATTAAGCCGTATTTTCGTGTGAAAAATAATTACAAAAATACTAAATGAATATAATTGTGACACAATATAAAAAAAGAACTGAGTTTTAAGATTCATTCATTCATCTTCCGAACCGCTTTATCCTCACTAGGGTCGCGGGGGGCGCTGGAGCCTATCCCAGCTATCTTCGGGCAGTAGGCGGGGGACACCCTGAATTGGTCGCCAGCCAATCGCAGGGCACACAGAGACAAACAACCATTCACGCCCACATTCACACCTTGGGACAATCTAGAGTGTTCAATCCGCCTGCCATGCATGTTTTTGGAATGTGGGAGGAAACCGGAGCACCCGGAGAAAACCCACGCAGGCCCGGGGAGAACATGCAAACTCCACACAGGGAGGCTGGAGCTGGAATTGAACCCGTTACCTCTGCACTGTGAAGTCGACGTGCTAACCACTGGACTACCGGGCCGCCCCTGAGTTGTAAGATGGGGAAAAAAAGTTTTGACTAAATAAAAAAGAGCAACCAGAGAAAAAAAAAGACAAAAAAAAAAAGAATAAAAATAAAAAGACCCCGGCCCACAGTCTGAAACTGCACTGCACAAGAAAACAGGTGATCCATGCCGTGAGTTTAGATTGTGTTTGTCTTCGGCACACAATGAGCTTTTGGCATCAGCCATTTAGATGAGTAAAAATCAATAATCAATTGTGTTCAAGATTGCCAGTCGACAAGAGGAGAGTCAAGGAGAGGAGGGGCGGGGGCGGTCGACATGAAGCATCACTAGGATGCGAGAAAAAGCGGAGGAGGGAGCGCCCGCGCCGCGCACACAACACACTGCATGGGTTGCCTTTCAGTGCGCACGGATTGTACCGGGAGTTATAAATTATTGTTATTATTATGACGCCAGGATGGATTGGCTCAACGGTACCGGACTGGACACCGTCATCCACCTAAACTCATCCTATGGCTACTCATCAGCGGCCATCGCCAGCATTGCCGCCCTCGTAAGTTTCCTCATCTTGTTCACCGTGGTCGGCAATGTTCTGGTGGTGATCGCCGTGCTGACGAGCCGGGCACTGAAAGCCCCCCAGAACCTCTTTCTAGTCTCGCTGGCAACGGCTGACATCCTGGTGGCCACTCTGGTGATGCCATTCAGTCTCGCCAATGAACTCATGGGCTACTGGTATTTTGGCAAAGTTTGGTGCGGCATCTATTTGGCGTTGGATGTTCTTTTCTGCACGTCCTCCATTGTGCATCTGTGCGCAATCAGCCTGGATCGCTATTGGTCCGTCACGCAAGCGGTTGAATATAATTTAAAGCGGACTCCCAAGAGGGTGAAGGGCATCATCTTGATTGTGTGGCTCATGTCTGCCTTTATTTCCTCCCCGCCATTGTTGTCCGTGGAGAGAAACAAGGACAGAAGCGCTCACCCCCAGTGTGAGCTCAATGATGACAGTTGGTACATCATTTTCTCCAGCATTGCTTCCTTCTTTGCTCCTTGCCTAATCATGATCCTGGTCTACGTCAGGATTTACCAGGTGGCCAAAACCCGAACCAGGAGCATGTCGGAGAAGAGACAGGCAGATGGCGGTGCCATCCAAACAGAGAATGGGCACTGCCAGTGTCCGCCCACCCCGAGTCATCGGACGGCCACCCAGGGACAATACACGGAGGAAGCCGACCTGGATGAAAGCTCCTCATCAGAGGGGAAAGTTGGCAAGAAGCAGCCAGACTCTCCTCGGGGGAACCCGAAGAGGGACTCCTTGACCAAACAGGCCGCGTGCAACTCCAGAGTCGGCAACAAACCCGCAGATCTTTTTGCCTCCAGGAGGAAACGGAGGAGCTCCATCGCTCTGAAAAAGCTGTCTCAAGCTCGGGAGAAGAGGTTCACTTTCGTCCTTGCTGTGGTCATGGGGGTGTTCGTCGTGTGCTGGTTCCCGTTCTTCTTCAGCTACAGTCTGTACGGTGTGTGCAGGGACTCCTGCAAGATTCCAGATCCCCTCTTTAAGTTCTTTTTCTGGATCGGGTACTGCAACAGCTCACTTAACCCGGCTATATACACCATTTTTAACCGCGATTTCAGGCGGGCCTTCCAAAAGATCCTATGCAAGTCGTGGAAAAAGTCCTTTTAGGATGGCAACTGACCAAAATCAAATTTGCTGTTCAAGTCCCAATATTCCCACACCACTCATCAAGTTTTGCTCCTCAACCCGCCCATCTACACCATCGTCAATTGCAACTTCAGGCGGGCCTTCCAGATTACAACATACTCGTGGAATAAAAAACTCTTAGGCTGGTGGCCTGATAACTCAGAAGGCTGCAGTTTCAAGTCACGGTTCCAGATTTTCAGGAAGTGACTGTGCGGCAGATTCAAGGACTCTTGTGTGATCGCAGACCGCTTAATCAAATTCTGCTCGGCAAAACATCATTCTCAACCTGCTTAAACAAAACTTTGGACAGCCCTTTTGGAGAACATGAAAAATATCACCGAAGATTGCACATGTTTTTCCAGTTCTGGTTCCTTTGTGGTTTCTTTCAGGTACTTATAAGACTGTAGGGACTACCATCCTTGGCATCCCACTTGGGAAGTTCCTTGATGGACAACATGGAATAGGACTGAGAAAAATAATCTCTCTCGGAATGTTCTGAACTCCTTTTTCCATGACACTGTTGCCCTGACTGAAATGAAGCTGCCATAGCAGAGGTCCACGTGAATGCAACCCTCCTTCCCATATAGACGATGCTGTGTTGTCCTTTTTTTTGGTTTATTTTTTACACATCAAATTTATTGAATCAACAGCGCTTCTGCTGGTCACAGCTAGGTAGTGCATCCCATGATGCTCCAGTTCCTCCAGATGTGATTAATCAATCAATTTTGGGAATTCCGTATTTCCCACTTGGTATACATTTAATTAGATTACATTTTTCTTCCAGCATACCATTTATTGTAATTTCCTTCTGTGCTGTTAAGATTCACTTTGAACCAGGGGATATAAAGTGTGGGAGCTCCAACAAGAGCTGGGTGTCCACACGTTTCAATCCAAAGTTTACCTCACTCCAAAGCAGACCGAATTCCTCGTGCCATCTCGGAAGCGGGTCCATTTTCCGTTAAAGCTTGGCTCCACACCCAAGCGGCTTCGATCTCCTGCCAGTTATTGGCTCTTGCTGGGGAAGATGAGCGGAAGGCCATCCGTTTGCACGGGCAGTACTGTAGCATCCATGTGTGCTATTCAAAATGCTAATGAAATCAACATGCCCCAAAAATTACCGTTACAAATGACGATGTCAGTCATCACCACTGAGTTTGACTTGATGTCAACACCTCATTCAGTCATACCTACTGACCCCAGCCCCCAAGAGAGCATCAAGATATATTCAAAAGCAATGTATTTCCACAAGAATAAAGTTGTTTAAAAAACAAAACAAAAACCTGCTATTTTACAAAAAATTATATTGAGTCAAACTTAAGGTCCGGTTGTCGTATTACAATTCGGATATGGCAAACCGCGAGAATCAAAGTACTTATTTGAGAGTAAAATCAAATCCGATGTTCCAAGGCATTGTGGGACAGGCTGCATGGGTGATACAATTTAAACAGAAACCCCCGGTCTCCTTTCTCCCACCCATCAACGGGAAGTGAGATGATGATATTTCGCAACGTCTATACAGTGAAACTCCTCTAGAACGAAACCTACATGGGCGAAAATACCCCCTTATGTGAAAAAATCTTCATGCATTAACACAATTCCCATTCTCCTGCCCCCCATACGACGAAAAACCCCCTGTTGCGTTATACGAAATCATTTTCTCTGCTCCAGCCTCGCAAAGACATTCACTACAACGAAGTTTTATCCAACAGCGACCTCTACTGGTTCGTTCGGAAACTGCAACAGCAACCACCACACTGGTTTACATAGTGAACAATGTTTATTTCGGTCACAGCTGCGAGTTTCCTGGATTCAACAAACTCATAGCTGCTC
>CAAKHF010012031.1:0-13696 GCA_901007745.1 Hippocampus kuda
CGATAACGTAAATCAACGATGACTTCAATGACACTCAGAAAAGCAAAAATGTAATGCGCCAAACAGAAAAATCACGAGAGGAAATCACGAAATAAATTCTATGAGGCACGGGGGGATGTCAACACTCAACAAAGGAATAAACTACACAAACAACTCCGAGACAGTGCAGTCTCCTACAAAAGGAAAGATGACGTTTGGGGATTATTCCCCCCTTCCCGTTATAGTTGAGATGGTATAACCCAAGAGGTGCTTGCCAGACAAGTCTTGGGTCGTTATTTAACAAATGACGAAAGTCCGACAGAGCACGAAAGCAACGCATTCTCGCCGTACGTAATCAACTCTTCACGAGCATTTGCTCTGGAGCAAATTTAAGCCAGTTGCGTTCACACGTGCACATTTGGTCCGGCGTAGCGTCGCAAACGAGCATTTGCTTCGGACCAAATTCTTAAACCACCTCCCTGAGGTGGATCAAATTTGGTCCGGTATAAGCTCTATTGCGGCGCTACGCCGGACCAAATGTGCACGTGTGAACGCTCGACTGGCGTAGCGCCGGTGCAGTGCCGGACCAAATGTGCACGTGTGAACACCCCTATAGAGGCACAGTGAAACCGCGTTGATCACACAGTCAAGTCGTGTGCGGTGACTTTAATGGTTAAACTATTTTTCAGTACCGTTAAAATGACGCCACAGAAACGACATGCTACCGGTAACTATTGTTACCGTGAAATCCTCGGGCTTGCCGTAGTTTTTTTTTTTTTTTTTTTTTTTTTGACTAAGAAATTTCCTTGCGTCCCAGGAACGCACATTATTTGGAACTGTGCGTCCCGTGGGAAAATTATGCGTCGAGGATGCGGGACGCAGAGGTAACGAGATGGCTGTAACACCCAGCCGCCGGGTACCCAACTCTCTCGCCGCCTTTGGTGAGGGGTTTCAATGTCTCCTTGTTTTATGTTTTATGATTATTTTGTTTACAATTTTGATGGGGGGGGGGGGGGGGAAGATTAAAAAAAAAAAAACTTTGTCCGACCTACCGACCCTATGCTGAAATTTCATGTTACAGGAAAGACACTACTTTTTTTTCTACACCTTATAACATTGTAAGCATGTCTCCAGCAAGGAGCCATTTTGGAGTCGACATATTACCGTAATGACCATACACAACGTGCACCGGATTTTAAGGTGCGCGGTGAGCTTTTAAGAAAATTGAAGACTTTTTGGTGGGCCCTATGGTGCGGAAAATATGGTAAATAAACAAATAAAATCAGTCTAGAACCTGCACTAGCAAGAATGAATCTGAAAAGTAGCTCATGGCCCATGCATCCTTTCATACCCGATTCCCTAAATTCCTCAGGCAAACATGTAAACAAAAGCAAAAGCAGGACACTGCTGTGCTGTTACAGTATCTTCACTCACAGAAACGAAAAGCTGACCTGATTCGGCACAACTCTGCTCATTACGCTCACACTTTCATGCAGGTAAATTGGTGCAACTAATGAAGAGTGACAAAACGAGGGCATACACTCTCGCTGACAGTAAAACTGTCAGCTGAAGTGGACCAAGTCATAGTTGAGTTGAAATGCATGGCATGAACATACGCATGTACTGGCATTCACATAAATATACGCGATTACAAAACAAGTCATCAGAGCTGAGAGTACCGCAAACACATACGTGCGCACACGCATGCACACACACACACACACACACACACACACACACACAAACACACACCCTGGAGCCTTGAGGAGGGACAGTGGAACTCGACGACAGCACGGACGAGGGTGGCAGCCAGCAGAGCATGAAATTAAAGCCCCGACACCCCGTGTGAGTGTGTGTGCGTTTGTAATGAACTAAGACAGTGGTCTGAAGCAACCACTCAAAAACTCGAAGCGTTGGACTGGTTAAACTGCCAATGAACACATATAAACATACCCTGTTGTGGTTTAAAAAAAAAAAAGAACCCTCATTTGGAATAGTACACACGTTCTCAAAGTTGTCCGTCTGACACCGGCGCCGACACTTTGTGTACAGAACATAGCTCATGGCTTTATTTGAATTGCGTTTTTAACAGAATGTGTGCTCTCGACCCAAATTTTACCCGTTTGTGTCATTTTTCCTTCTTATTTAGCCAGAAGGAATTCCTGCACTCTCACTGCTGCTGGTTGTTTGTTTTTACTTAATTGTTGCATTACCTTACGCTGTCGGCCTCGACTGTCCATATGCGCAGTTGTCTCTGTCACAACTTTGTATGACAATTCTATGCTTAGGATTGCATCTATCATGTTGTTTTCAGTGGCTTATCTGTGACGGGTGAGCTGAAGTCTGTAACGATAGTGATTCACATGCATGATAACAACTATTTAGAGTCTTAAATTAACCTAATATGCATGTGACAAACACTGGAAAACCACCATGATCCCTCATTTAGGATTATAATAGACAGTTCATACTGAAAAAAATACTCTACAGGGCAAACGCAAGATATGTGGGAAAGGAAATTCCACAGATCTTGTCTTTTAGGGACCTCCCACATGAGGAGGGAGGAAATTTCATAAAATGATGAATCCACTTAGACTTGCCGAGTAAATAATTCATAAGCCAAACATCTTTGGAACTCTTTTTAAGCTTAGTGAGAAAGATGAGTCATCCTCATTACAAAAATGATGTGTCACCTGCCTTAAGTCAAATCCAGCTTCAAATATTTGCAGTACTGTTAATTAAAATGCAACAGGCTGTGATTCATTTTTATTGTATAATCAGTGAACAATTCCAATTGAAATACGCTAATGTACAGAAGTACAGTAAAATGTTTTTTTTCCATAAACTGATCTAAAACAGGGGAGAAAATATATCCTGTGAACAGCTGTACAATATTTCCCTTAAAAAATAAAATCCACTTATTTTCCACGGAAAACGTCACACTTTGTGTCAAGTGACGCAAACGCCACAGTCTTGTTGGATGTTAAAGGCTATGCTGCCCCCTATTGGTCTTGTGGTGTAATTCACTGTCACTATCTACAAGCAAACAACCAATGATGAGGTCAGACTAAGTTTGACAAATACATCTTCACTGTTGCAGTGTGTCACAGGATCTGTTTGGGGCATTTTGTTAGTCTTTCAGACGGTCATTAAAGATCTAAATTAAAAACTGTCCTTATGAGATGCATAAGAACAAAACACAATAACAGAAAGAGACGCAAAAATATTCTATAGTGCTTAAAGCTGTTCAGCCCAATTTGTTCAGGAACAAAATGGTACCCATTGGATAAAATCTTAATGCTGACTAGTGGGCCATGTTACTCAAATTAACATGGATGAATTTAGTTTACTGGATTGTTCAATATTATTTGCTCACATTTCAATAATACATTTGAAAGAACTTATCAGGCAACAAAATGCTGCACAACTATCAGCATTTCATTGTTTAAAAAATGTCTAATTATCTTAAGATACACCGCCGCCGCCCCCTCCCCCCCCCACACACACACACCCTCACTGAATACCAAATTGAATATATTTCATTTCAAACGTTAAAACAGTTGGTCTCCCACTTTTGTTCGCTGTCAGTGTGAGCTACCATATTTCTTGTGTGTGTCGTGGTTTATGGGCATTCACAGAAGATGCATGTGTCTGAGATTTGGTCATTTTTTAATGTGATTCATAATCTGCATTGGGCGACATTTTACCAAGAATGGAGCATCTTTCGTGCATAATCTATTGTTTTAACAAATGACGTGACCATTTCATCTCGCCACGTCAGTGCATTATCAGGTGTGCCTGTGCGACACGAGCAAGGAAGACCTATGGATGGGCCATCTAGTAAACCCAAAGAGAGAGAGAGGCTTGCCAAGATCTGCTGCGCCAGCACAGAGGCTCAACGCCCACACAGGTAGCCGGCAGTGTGCGCCATCTGATGACATTGGTGGAAGGATTAACCACACTCAAAGATGGAAATACAGAAGGACAAATCAAGGAGAAATCAACAAGGACTCTCCCTTTGTCTCACGGCATGGGTGTGGAAAGTAGAGTCACCTCACTGCAGTAGTCATAGTTAGACAGACACACCCATATTTGTAAGTATTCAGCATTCATCCCTGAATGTGCCGTGCTTACCGGTAATTCAGTAGATAGCTAAAAGTTCTCCAAATGAGAGGCAAAGTGATTTTGTTTGTATAAAAAAGGCGAATGGAAAATAGCCTCGCTATTATGGTTACATGAAACCATCAAACAGCTGTCACTTTAGCCTCAAACATTACAGTCGCACACACAAATTGAACATTGCAACAATATTCAGAGGCATACTGTATATTCTATCTTCTATGTGGAAACTGTACTGTACTGTTAAGCTTCTTGACATCACCGGTCAGCTATTGTGTCACACGACTGCCACAGTAGGCTACAACAGAAGGGACAGCACAGTATCAGCAATAGGTTTTGATTTACACCAAATGAGGTTTACTACTTGAGGTGCTGTTGATTTAGTCTAATTCAATAAACAACATCAAATTAGTTACGGGAAGTTGCTCAGTACCCACAAGATCGACACAGTCTCCATTGAGCAGCAACATTCATTGCAAGAACAGACTGTCTTCTGTTTGAAAAACTAAATCCGAAAAATTAATTGTGTTTTACACCCAAAATATAGACAGGTAAGAAACTGATTTTATAATCGACCATAACATTGTCATATGATTGCTCGGTTACAGTTAAACGCGCTCAGACTGAGCCAGTTAATTAATTTAATGAAAGAACGAGAATGTTTGTTAAATATGCCCAGCTGATGTTTTCATAAACATGTACTGTATCAACGTTATAACGGACAGAACTGAAAATAAACGTCATCATCTACACTTAAGTATGCAATCTGTTTACAGTATCAACAATTCAACTTTCACAGAAATAATACCGCTCTTTTATTTGTTTGTTTGTTTGTTTACTGGTATTTTGGTTAACGTATTTCGATACATGGCCGGACCGCAGAATTATTTTTGTAAAAGCAGAAGGACGTTTTCCGCTCATAAATAAAGCGGCCAAGGTCGTGACATCGACACATCATCATCCACCCCATCAAGGTAATGGCAGTTTTACAAAGCGGAAGTACTGAACCTTTACATTTCAAACTAAAATGAATTTCCAATCAGGTATACTACTTATTAAAAGCAATGCTTTCATTAATACGGATACACAAAACGTAAAATATTATTCTAAATTACCTTTGCTAACCCTTTTGAACAAGTCATTTCTTTTAATAACACTAAAGGCGCTCTATACTTTTACTTTTGAAATACATTGCGGAAAATTAGTATTAAATGATGTTGCTAACATTTAGAGCTTCTTAATTTTCCCCTTATTTAAATAATTCTATCTGCCAATGGTTATTTACCATACCGGTTACAAGGTACAACAATAAAGCTTCCGGGAATGGATAAATGTGTTCGATTGTCATGTTGACGTTTGCAACTTATCACATTAAAGATTGACAGTATAGCTAGCTACACTTACAAATGACTGCTTTGGAAACGGTGCTGCTTTGGTAGAGCGTTATCAAGCAAAAGCCACCGACACGCACGCACACGCACAAGCACAACAGTTTGACATTTTGCACAGGCATTTGTTATTCGAACATGCACACTTTACCTTTTGCTTCACAGTCGGCACAGTATTTGTTCTCATCCTCTCTCAGCAGTTTCGACAGAATGGCCTGATGCTGCTCATTCAGTTTCTGGGCTTTTTCTCTTTCGGAACGCGTCGTCATGTCTGCCCACGTGTGGATGTTAGTCCTTTATTGTGGACAGCCGAGAAATACGATAGAGAGAACAGGTTGATCATAAAACGGTTGTGTCATCCCCGTGAAGCTCAGCCTCACTGAAGTGTATGCACTGCTAGCATCCAACCTGCTAACCAAGGTAATATGGACACAGAGCAGCAGCATCCCTGCTGCGTTCATGAACATCGGATATTTCAATGACTCAGGTGAACATCCATCGGCCCCTTTTAGGCATCAGCGCATTCTATGGCTGGCAAGATAATCGAAAGAACACATTGTGTATTGTATTGATAGCATGTGTTTTCTAATTCTAACTGCACCAACAAATGCATTGGTTGATTCATGGATCAACTTGTGAATTTTGCATTTAGTGCGCGGCGAAAAATAGCCTATATGCTGTGACGTTAAACACTGATTTGTTTGTTGTCAGTGGCAGAATTTTTTTTCAAATTTCAGATGGAAATGCTTACCTGTGGTAAGAGTACTGTAGCTGGAGGAAACAATGAAAATTATTAGATTATCAGTCTATTTGGCAGCACGGTGACCTGCCTAACAGATAGGTTTCAAATCTTGCTCGATGTGGAGTTTGTGTTTTGCCCTTTCCGAAAAAACATCCGTCTTTGCTTAAGTGCAGACTCTAATTTTTCCACCACAGGTGCGTAAATGTTTGTTTGTTTGTATCTGCCCTGTATTAATTTTCCCCAAGTACTCCGGCTTTCTCCAAGAAGAATTAACTGAAGCCTCTTAATTTCAACGTGAGTGTGAATGGCTGCTTGTATGTTTCACACAAAATCAGCAGTGATGGGTTCAAACACATCGAAGAACCGAATGGGGACATTCAGTATGCATACATTGACTAATAACACAAAAGAAAAAGCCAGTTGGCTATGTAGGTTGCAGTAAAATGCAACTTTACTTATTTTTAATGGTGACAGACAGCAGAATCAAAGGCAAAATAAAAAACACAGCTGTACTGTGATACTGGCAAAAAAAAAAAAAAAAAAAACACTGGAGCAATTCATTTGAACAGTTACAACGGTAGTTTCTAACAGGTGAGGCACGCTAGCACAGGATTTCCTTTTTTAGGAAGTACCGTTGATAATAGTAAGTAGAACCAGGAGCAATTACATGTGTGTCACACCAGCTATATTAAAGAAAGATAGAAAAATCCAACTTCTTCAGACAAAACTGGTAATGGTAGAATAGTCAAGTGAAATGATTTGACACGTTTTACATCATATGAATTCACCCTGTACGGTTTTAACAGACTCAACACCTAAAGACACCACATTGAGTGTTTTCGATGGCAGCAAAACGAGATTCCTCGCTCACACATATCGATGCTTCAGGGAAAGCTGTTTTGCATGTACCAAAAAAAAAAAGAAACAAAAAACATTACATGAACATTATTGTGCCTACAATGATCAATGTGTGCAAGTCCTGCTGCAACATACTACACAATCTGAAATCACTATACTGTAGTGTATTTGGCCATGACACACTATTATTTTAAAGGAGTTAAAGGTATATAAACCATGTTTTTTGTTTGTTTGTTTTTTTACTTTTAAAATGGCAAAAAAAATTCTACATCTGTTTTTTTATTGAGAGAATGGGTCTCAACAAACAAGGTGCTTGCAGTACTTCAAAACCACCACCACAAGTCTTTCACAGTATCTTATACATTCCTCCTCCTCATCCCTTAAAAAAGAAAATCCACCCATGCTATTTTTACTAATTTTTACCCATTTCTTTATCTTTTAACTATTGTGTTACATTCACAAACAAACCGAACAGAAATCTAACTGAGGCCAATCAAACTACAGTAGCTGAGATAGCTTGCTTTATTGATTCGTGCTAGCTAAAAACGGGGCAAGCAGCTTTCAATTTGTAACAAATACATTGTAATGTAGAAATTGTACACTGCATAAATTCAGAAATTAACCTTAATAACGTCTTTAGATGCCAATTAAATGTTGAGGATTAAAATCGAATGTCGAGAATCTAATTCTATTATTTGTAGCTCATGTAGTATTGCTATTCGAGATTTCATTAATTCAAACTACGCGGAGGGACAGATTTTCATCCACTGTGTCAGTATTTCGCTTCCCTAAATAGGTCAATGTAACACTTGTTGAGTGGTTGCTAGTTAGTGTGGAAACATGGGACACACTCCTTCCAAGCGTTAATGTTTGACATGTGGCTAAGCAAACAAATGTCAACATCTGTGAACAAGCACAAACAACAAAACCTCCACACTCGTCGTATTTGATTTGGAGATGGAATGCATTTTGGTACCTTTTCCATTTCACATGTTAAAAGTACACCGTGGTGTAATTCAGATATGGCACATATAGAAATGTTATAGTGCATTTTTGATGATAACGTATGGCTGTGAATTTGTTGTTTGAGGTCTTACTGTAGTTTTGGTCTTATGATGAACACAACGGAATGCACATGACGAACGATGAAACAAGGATGACATTGATGGAAATATTTGAGGGACAGAATATACAAATTGGCACACACCTGCCTTGACTGTAGACTCCATTCTAATAGTGAAAACAAATCAATTTAGTACCTGCGCTATGTGTATACTCACAGGCTCTACAGTCTACACAGACTAGTGGCACTTTGTTTTTCCTCGTGCAGCAAATGCCAAACAGTGGCCTTATCTTCTTCAGTGACTCGGGTTTCTTTCACAACAGCAGCGACAACAACAGTGTACACAGGTCAACAGGTTTGACAATGAAGACAAAAAAAATAATAATAACAATAAAATAAACTTGCATGAGTTCACAGGACTGACTCGATGTCTTCCGGTACGGCTTCTGAGGCGTTGGTTTTGTGCGTAACAAGAGGTGAGGTCTCCTCCTGCGCCTGGATGTTGGCCACCGTTTCCACCCGCACCTCAGAAAGCTCCCCTCCCTTATCCTTCTCATCCTGCTGCTGCTGCTGCTTTTTCATCTCCTGCTGGTTGATGTGATGCAGGATTCCAGCACCCAAAGCATCGCCTTCCACATTGACCACTGTGGTTGTGCGATCCCTGCAAAGAGATGATACTAAGTCAACACATCATCTTAGATACACAGAACTATGTCTTTCAAAGCCATTTATCCCCCCCACCCCTCCCCCGCGCGCATGGGTGACACAATAAAAGTTAACCTCTCAGTTTTTCATTCAGGCTTCAACTTAATCTTGACAAAAACGTCCCGGTTACAGGATGTGGAAAAAAATGTAGCATCAACAATTTGGTGTAACAGATATAATTTGAGTTACACCTCTTTAAACGTCACTCCAAACAAAAGATTAATTTCATGTAACGGATTTTGAAGACATTCTGCCTTTCGGTAAATGCCAATCGATAGTGTGTACTTTTTTTTATACAGTATACTGCATATGCTTGTTTCATTCACAATTTCAAAAATGTAAATAATCTCTGTGCTGTCAGTGGGTACATTTTATGCTATACTCTGAGTATTAAACAGAGCAAAGAGGTTACACAAACTTGAAAACAACTGGTTGACGCTCCTTCGGCAAAAAAAAAACCCTCAACCAAACATTTCCTGTCGTTGCAGCTCGGACAACGATCAGGATGTATTTTGGACCGAGTCAATTTTCCAAAATACTGTATGTCCTCTTTACATCTCCAAAAACATTGTTGTCACATACGCAAATTGTGAAACGACCTTGTTTTTTCCAGCATCATTTTAAAACAGCCGTTTGTATACTGCCCCTTAGTTTTTGCTTCAGTTTGGATTCCTAAGCTGAATTTGAGTTGACCAAATGTCCTCACACAATCCAGTCAACAGCCAGCATAAGAGACAAATCATTGGTTGGTAACCCGATGGCCTCCAGGATAATGGCAATGGTGATGATGCCGCCAGCTGGGATTCCTGCAGCCCCAACGCTTGAGGCTGTGGCCGTCACCCTAGAAACAACAAGGAAATGTCGACATGTATAACAAAATCCTACTTTTTCATAGTTCCTCTAGGAGGAGACTGTATAGACAGCGGCACAGTACACTCACAAGATAGTAAATATCTGTCCGGCATTGAGCTCAGTGTTGTTTAGCTGGGCGATGAAGACAGCAGCTACGCACTGGAATATGGCTGCTCCGTCCATGTTCACTGTGGCACCAATGGGGAGAATGAAGCGGCTGATGCGCTTGTCCACACCATTGTTCTCTTCCACACACTTGATCATGGAGGGAAGAGTCGCTGAGCTGTGAGGGTTTTGAAAACAACAACAAAAACCTCAATTGTTATTTCTTTTGAAATTCTCAACACAATATCCATAATTTCTAGCCTTTGAAAGACAAGGTTGACACTTTGGGTCACATGAATGGACCCCTGTCCATTCACTTTCGGTTGAACAACCTTTTAATATACAGTATAAGGGTACACAAAGACAAACAACTATTCATGCTCACAATCACACCTTGGGACAATTTAGGGTATTCAATTAAACTACCATGCATGTTTTTGGAATGCGGAAGAAAACTGGAGTACCCGAAGAAAACCCACGCAGGCACGGGGAGAATATGCAAACTCTACACAGGAAGGCCGGGCCCTGGAATCGAACCCGACAACCCTGAACAGGTTGCCAGCAAATCACAGGGCACACATAGACGAACAAACATTCACACTCGCAATCACGCCTAGAGATAATTTTGTGTACAATCAGAACAGTTTTTCAGACAGACCATTTCCATTCCGCTGAGGGTTATAGTATGACAGGAAAGTAGAGTTATACCTGGAACAGGTGGCGAAGGCGGTCGTGAAGGGCGTAATGAGGCCCGACAGAAAACTGAAGGGGTTCTTGCGTGTAAAGCCGAAGTAGATCAATGGCAGGACAATGCCACCATGTATTATGTGCCCCAGGATGGAAGCAAATATGTATTTTCCCAAACTTGTGACCAGTAGAACCACATCCTCCATCTCCACAATCTTACTGCCCACCAGGAACACAATGCCAAACGGGATATACCTGAGGATTGGGAAAACAGGGTTCTGGTTCTGAAAACATTCGTCATTGTGGGTCTTTGAGGTTATGTAACTAAAAAATATGCCATCAATTTTGTACTTTAAAAACCTCATCGATGAGCACTCACCACATGATCCAGGATACCAGCACCATGGTTGCCTCATTGAAGGCGTTGAAGAATCGGATAAGTTCCTCGCCTTCATCTCCAAGTTTCCTCAGTGCCACACCAAACACCATAGCGAACAACACCAGACCCAGGATGTTCATGCCATCATTGTCTGTTCCATAGGGCACCTAAAAACCATGAATTGGGCAGATCAACGAGAGACGAGCTGTAATTCTGAATTGCAATTGCTGTAGTCAAAAGCTAAAAGCCAGAAACCTGTCTCACCCTAAAATATGCACATACAGTAGTTAATCAAGTCACGGCCACCATATTGCAAAAATAGGTTTATCTAATGATAATATTTTTTAATAATGTGGTGTATTATAAATACTTTTCAAGTAAAAAAACTGTTAGGAGAACAAATACTGTAAAATGGTTGCATAAGTGTACACTAAAAAAATAGACAATAGATGGATGATTCGATACATTCTACAGTATTACCATCCTTCCAATCACTGAAGGTACAAAAGGTAATCATTGTTGTTTTGCTGATTTAAAGTCTTACTCTACTGTTACTGGACTTGGATCTCTTACATGGTAATAAATGGAATACAATATTTAATTATATTTCCACTCTCTATGATAGTCAACAATTCTAAGATGGAATTACCTCCACCATAACCTTCAATTTGTTTTCATAAAAAAATGTTGCTCTGACTGTATGCTAGGGCTGGATTTTTACTGCTTTTCCTTTTTTTTTTAATTGTTTTTTTTTTTCTTGAAATGAGTTTGTGACTGTACAGCCAGCACGGAGCAGAACATTCAGTGAGCTGGATAATGGTTAACAAAAAGGACAGGGACAAATCCCTGATTCTGTCTGCACCCATTGTCCTGAGGGATCCCATAGCTCCATCAGCTTCATTCCAACATGACCCATGACAGACAATTACCATGGACCAATGCTTAAGATGACTGAGAACCCAAAGTGTGTGTGTGTGTGTGTGTGTGTGTGTGTGTGTGTGTGTGTGTGTGTGTGTGTGTGTGTGTGTGTGTGTGTGTGTGTGTGTGTGGAAAGGAAGATGTTTACATAGATTGTGTGACTGTCAAGTCGAATGCATAATGCGACAAGCCTCCATCCTCATCTATTTTTTTTAATACTCCAACCTTATTGGACAGCCCGGAATGGTCACCAGTCAATCACAGGGCATATGTAGACAAACAACAGTTCATACTCACATTCACATCCACAGACTTCCGTTCACCTAACACACAAGAAGCCGGTCTACACACAACCAGTGGGAAAACATGTAAACTGCAGGAGGTTTAGATCCACTAACAAGCATTCCACAGTACTGCCGCCTGAACCAGACTGTAAAAGTTTATTTGACCTGTACTGATGTGAGCGGGCTAACTGTCTCGCCATCGTTAATTCACTTCAGCCTTGATGGACATAAGTGGAAAGAATAACGTGACCTCCAACATATCTGTTTTCTTTTAGTTGAAGTTCAAGACGTTTATGAGAATACAGGCTTTGATTATCTCCAGACGGGACAAAAGTGGCCTTCAGGAGAAAGCGTCCTTTTTGCTTAGATTTGATTGCTATCTGCATAGCAGTGAAAGGAAATATGCTTAAGACAAACCTTGGGAGCAACAATACAATGAAAACAGCAGGGGCACCAAAATTGCACCCTGTGGAACACCATAGGCCAGTGGGGCAGAGTGGTATTCAGAGCAGCCAAGGCTAACACATAAAGACCTGCCTGGGTGCAAAGTATGTTTATAGGGAACAAATAGACACAGCTATGTCATCAACCTCCAATTATTCATCCACCCTCTTTCTCCATCTCATTGATCTCAGATGCAAGTCGTCTTCTGAGTGAGTTCACATTGCATTGTCAGAATAAAGGGCTGATGCATTACTGATTTGAGATGGATAAATTCAACATAATAAAGACATTTACCCTGTGCTATCTGAGCTTCCCGCATATTTTGAACTGATATATCTCTCTTTTATGAGAGTTTACACTTCAAGTTATGGGTTCATTATCCATATTGTCCCTTTGTCACAGTCGCTCATTTTTCATTCATTCATTCATTCATTCATTCATCTTCCGAACCGCTTCATCCTCACTAGGGTCGCGGGGGGTGCTGGAGCCTATCCCAGCTGTCTTTGGGCAGTAGGCGGGGGACACCCTGAATTGGTTGCCAGCCAATCGCAGGGCACACAGAGACAAACAACCATGCACGCTCACACTCACACCTAGGGACAATTTAGAGTGTTCAAGCCGCCTGCCATGCATGTTTTTGGAATGTGGGAGGAAACCGGAGCACCCGGAGAAAACCCACGCAAGCCCGGGGAGAACATGCAAACTCCACACAGGGAGGCCGGAGCTGGAATTGAACCCGGTACCTCTGCACTGTGAAGTCGACGTGCTAACCACTGGACTACCGGGCCGCCCTCCCTCATTTTTCTTTTTTTATTAATAGTTTAGTTACTGAAACCTTCTTAAATGAAGTACCTGGCTATTTGTCTTATGTGGGTGAGAATTTATGGCCCCGAACCTTGACAAATGAATTCCACTGATTACTTGATCAGGGGTGACTCTGGGTATTTTAGTTCGAGTTTGTTTACTTGTTCAGCTAGCGTTTGTATCGCCGTGCTAGCGTTAGCTTGTGGCGCAATGTAAACACCGACTAGTAAAAATGACATCCCCCCAAACAGTGAACAATAAGGGTCTTGCTGATGAACTAAACATGTTTTTCTGCCGATTTGAAAAGGACACCCCCATTTCCCACACTCACCCACCTCTACCAGAAACTACTCTATCTACCCCCCCACC
>CAAKHF010012032.1:6098-53864 GCA_901007745.1 Hippocampus kuda
CGCGCACCGCACACACACACACACACACACACACACACACACACACCCACACACACCCCCACACACACACACACACACAAGAAAAATGCCAACAAAAACTGTGAATAATGGATGGGAGGTGCCCCCAAAAATTATGACTACCAAAATTTACGGGGTTTCACTGTCATGCTTTTTCTTGGGTGCCACCGCATTTGCATGTTGTTATTGTAAGTGAATGTTATTTATCTTTCATGAAATATGGATACATTTGACTTGGGCTGAACAATGTGGCTAAAAAGTGTATCATGATATAATTATTTCATATCAGTCGACAGGGATAATAATTTTTTTTCTTGCAATTCAAAATAGAAAAAAAAGGTTGAATTTAGCCGATTTTATTTCAACGTATCATATTTTCCCATCAATAATATTGATGTGTATTTTTGATTATAATGAACTTTAATATTCCACATTTTGAATGGCTTAAAATGAATATACATCTGTTTTATTTGACGTTTTCCCAAGTTCGGATTGCTTGTGCCCTTTGCAGCCATTCATCACTGCACTTAATAAAATGGCTGGCGTTGACCGTTCTCATCCTTCCGTCGCGGTCATTTATATTCTATCCACGTTCACTGCCTCAATTGACTTTCTCACATCAAGTGCACCCCTCCAAATTTAAAAGCCTTGCTATTTTTAATCAAGCCGCCTTCTTTTGAGCTCTCCTCCCAATTTCCTGCCTGATCCTCACTCTTGTCTCCAGATGTGCCACAGTCAACACTAAACTCCATCCCAAGCCTTTCTCGCCCAAAAACGTTGCTTTGCCGCGACATCTGTGTAATGCATGTCATCATAAATGTTCTCGTTATAAATGTTGAAGCTGCAAGGCTGACTTCCTTTTCACTTCCATGCATTAGGCCTTGAGGCTTTTTTCATGCATTCTGTCTCGATCTGCGTGTCAAACTAATTTCAAACGCCGGTGGGCGAAATTGGTGTGAGCGGCTAATTTTTGCAAACTTTCCGAAATCCTCAAAAAAGATCATCAAACATCAACACTGTGCCTCGCCTACATTTGACGGTGTGAGCAAAACCGGCAACTCAGCAACTTTGCATCATCTGCCGATTTCGGGCAACTGCTTTCAACGACTCGTACAGTTTTGAGCATCGGTCCTTGAGACTTTTTCGTGTATCCTGTTATAATAAAAATATCCTTGTTTCTTGTTTTATGTTGAGAGGGAAGAAATTTCAATAAAGTTGTATCCAATCCAAATCCACCAAATTATGTGTTAATCATTGAAAGTGATGTTGTTGTTTTTTTTTGTGTGTGGAACTTTTCAGGGAGTGCAACTGAGTTTGTTTGTTTTTTTCATCACTACTTGGGACTCGGGTTGGAATAATAAATCAAATAGCAGCAGCTGGATGAGTGGATAATCTCTCCTAATGCATCACATCCTTTTTGTGGCCTCTTTTAAATCCTCGGTCTTAAAACGAGATCATCTGTGATGCGTAACCTTAAAACTTTTGTCATGTTTTGGTGACTGTATTTAAGCCACATGAACCAACCGTAAATATTAAAGGCCGGCTTGCCGTTCTTTCAATTAATGAATGAATTGGCTTTGACGCACAAAAAAACTCTCAGAACCAATGTCTGAAATTGAACAGAAAGTCAGTCATTTGGTTTGTAGAAGCCACTTTGGGTCAATACCCGTATTAGTTCATCTTGAAAAAAAAAAAAAGAAAATTAATCAGCCCTGGACAACAGTTTCACCAAACAACATGATTTTTGGCGGGCATGCTGATCCTAATAGAATGCACAAAAAAATCCAATGCCACCCATGCTTAAAGTTGAACAGAAAAGTCGGCCATTTTGATTTGAAGAAGTAACTACGGGCGAATTCCCTTGTTAAGCGCTCCTTGAAAGCTTTTCGAAGAAAACAAAAAAAATCACACACCGACAACAGTTCAACCACTCGATTAATCACCATGAAATTTGGCAGACGTTTCTTCACTAACAAGACGCACAAAAACATCTCAAGGAACTATGCCGGAAATTGAACAGGTTGATTCCCTCCCAAAATCATTTTGCTTTAAATTTGTCTGTGAAAGTTTCAAAAAGAAATAAAAAAATCAGCCCAAAAACATAAAGTTTCACGATAACAACGAAATTTTCCTACTAGGGAATTGATTCAAATGAAACCCAATCAGAAGCAGAGATACTAGACAGATAGATGCTAAATGGTGAAATTGAGTTTGTTATGCCTAATGTCGGCCCTAGATAAGTAATTTTCTATGTTTCTGGGAAAGTTAAAAAAAAAGCCTTTGACGTGAGCTCAACAGATTAAAACAAAATTGAACGGCTCATAACGATCACAGGAAAAAATTCTCCGTGTCCTGTGCTTGAAGTTGCAAAGGATGTCGACCATTTTAGGTAGAAGCAGCCATTTGCCAAAACGTCTCAAGAACGAAACTGAACATACAGCCGGCTGGCGACAAAGTGATACTTTTAGATTAGACACGACTTTGGCCTGAGCACAAAAACACAAAAAAGTTAAAAAAAAAAAATTCATAAAAATTTCCAATTCCATACAGTCAATACACCGTGTGGTGTTACCAAGGTAACAGAAACCATAAGCTACTCACCTTGAAGAGCCATGAAGAGGACCAACACAATTAACATCAGGGGGGCCTCCGCCAAGGCAGACATTTTGCCACAGGCGAACCTGTAGGACATGTCCCAAAAAGTGACCAAGAACAACAACCGGGCGTTGCGATTCTTGGATGTGATGCACCGCACCAAAGAAGAAAAAGTAGGAGGCACAAAATGAGGATTTCACTGATCACAACTGCAGTGTCCAGTTACAGAAGAAGAATCAGTCGCAGTGTCGCCTTTCAACCTCTCTTCAATTATTCATCGTGGACCTCTTGCGATTTTCTTTTTCTTCTATTTCCTTCTTTGGCTTTATCCCACAAGGACCATGGCTGTTGTTGACAAAAAGCATCTTCTTAAGTTGAAAGGAACCATGTTGTCTATACAAATGGTAGATTTAAAACTTGGGTTCAATTGTAATTGACACCCCCCTCTGAAAAGGTTTGTGATTGTCTGAGTACAAAACAGTGATTGAGAGGATAGGTCCCCCAAAAATCCACAAATGTGTGAGTCCACCAAGATGGTAAAACGTTTGTTGCTTTGGCTTGAGCATAAAAACTGCAAATATTGAAATATTTCATGAAATCACCTCTTCAAAAAGGTCCTTTTCAAAAATCTGTGAATAACTGAATCCACCAAAATGGCACAAGATGCGGTACACGCTGACCACAACAACGGCAAATCGGTAAGTTTTCAGCACTTTGCAAGTTCAACAGGGTCTTCTTTCACCTTTTCTTGCCAAACAAATATTGTTGTTATCACCTGAGCGCAAAATCGGTGAATAACAGAGAATAGGTTTACCCTCAAAAAATCTGTGGATTGGCCTGAATTAGTCACACACACACACACAAAAATACTCAAAGCACAAACCAGCGATTAGGTGAGTTTTTCAGTGAATCGCCATCCCCCCTTCGCAAAAAAATAAAAAAAAAGCCTGCAAATTTGAAAAAGCAAAGGGTCGCTCCTCAGTTTCAGGAAAATGAAACAAGTGTCGTGAAAGTCAGACAAATTTCTCCAAATAACTCAAACCAAATTGAAATGCTGTTTTAAAGGCAAGTCAATGCACCTTGCTGTCAAAATATCCTCTATTGAGAAGGGAAATTCTCACTTGATCCAGAGGTGGTCCCATCCCGTCCATGTTATTGAATGCCGGGGATTCCCACTCGGCAGCTATGCCGCAACATCGGAAGACTTTCAAATGCATGTCAGTTTAAAAAAAAAAAAAGAGAGAGAGAAGACGGCAGGCAGGAGAGAACAGGAAAGATCTGGAGGCTCGCAAGCGGACATGACGTGCCCGTGTGGAGGAATGCTCTGCTGATCAGTCTCTGGGATAGGGGGAGGATGAGGGAGGTCGGGTGCGGATGATGTGATGCAACATAGAGGTGGATGATCATGACGGAACGGTATCACGGCGTTGTCATAGCAACGTGGCAGCCATCTCCTGATTTCCATTTGTTTTTTTGGTGACTTAACTTCATAAACACATTTTTATTGTTACATGTGCAGCAACTTTTAAGTACTTAGAGAAAGCTTGAATGTGTGTTTTTTTTTGCACCTTTAAATCTGTCCTTTAACGTTGAGCATTTTTAAGATCTTACCCTGACGTCCTCATTTTTTTGTGTCTTTAATGTCAGATACTACTGTAGTTATTATTTTGTCACGCCGCCCGCTCCCAAATAAAATTGAAAATTGGCCGATTACATTCAGTCCAGACATCTCTCGATCTTAACGACAATTACAATTGACATATGAATTTTAAAAGTCCATCAGCTGCCCCAATTATGTTTTGTTGCGTATTTTTGTTGAACTACTGTATACAAAACCTCATTACCCACAATCCCCTGTTACGTTGCCATATGACGTCACCACGCCAACCCGCTGGCAGAATCCAACATGGACGAAACCATGACTGTTGAAAAGAGCCCGGTATGATTTCGCCACTTTTGTTTCTTGCTTTGTGCTTACGTTAACATCGTTTCGGCAGCTTTATTACATACATTTCAACGTTTAATAGGCGATGACCGTTTGTATTCTCTAAATTGTCTCTGTTGACTCATAGCCTGTTAATAATGTGCAAAACGTAAAGCTGCCAATTCATTCTGGCCGATCGCACTGTCACGCAAGTTAGCCGCTAGCGTTAGCATGGTGCCAACAGACCATTCTAATTTCATAAAGTTTCACGAACACAATGATCACAACTTGTGGTTAATCGCGTTCCAAGTGTATTTGTTGGTTGGTGAATCGAAAAAATAAAATGAGTTCATTTTCCACGCTGTCAAATGGGACGTGCTATAAGCTAGCTAAGCGAGTCTTCGCCTGGTTCAGCTTGTTACCTTGGACATAAATGTTTATTTAACATCAAGATCTGCAATTGATCATTTTAATTAATACTTGTCAGAGATGGAGCTGGGGGTATGGCTTTTCGATTATGCAATCTTTATCCCCCCTCAGAGAAACCCAATGACAATGTCATTATTTTAAACAAGTTTTGTTGTTTGTTTTGTTTCCCTCCTAGTGGGGTTTGGTTTTGCAGCAATCCACACGAAATAAATATTTTTGTCTTGATGACCATTTAATGTGAATATAAGTGCTTCCTCTTGGAAAATGTATCTTTTCTCAAGATTTATGGAAACGGGTTCCTTAATAAATGAGCATACTAAATATTCAGCAATTTGGCAGCATGCTGGATAGTGTTCAGCACATCTGCCTCACATGTCTGAGTTTCACTGTTTCTTCGTGGCTCTGGCCTACCTGTGTGGCGTTTACAGATTTCCCTCTCAAGAACTCTGACTTCCTTTCTCCTACATTTAAGAAACCATGCATGTTGGGTTCATTCAAGACTCTAAATTGTGCGCTGGAGTGAGTGACGATCGTTGTCGTACTTCGCCTCTCAACCAATGTCAGCTGGTATAGTCTCCAGCTCAGCCTTGACCCCACTGAAGTCAAGCGCCGTAGGAAATGGATGGATGGAAAAGGTGTTTATTTGTTTGCCTGCGTCTTTTTCCATTGATAGGAGGAAATGCCTGCGCTCTTGAACTCCCGACCGCAGACTGGCCTGTCCTTCCTGGCACCAGAACCAGAGGACCTGGAGGACCTTTACAGCAGATACAAGGTCAGAGAAGTCATCGATCTTCAGCAGGTCCAAGTGCCCAATCCAGATTTAATATTCTTGGCCAAGCTCGAATTTAACCCATAAAATACTACACATGGAATGGAAAATGAACAGTTTGTGTAGGTTAAACAGAAAAAGTAATCTCTTTCTCATGGTTCTTCACTCATTGCTGTGTTTACAGAAGCTGCAGCAGGAGCTAGAGTTCCTGGAGGTGCAAGAGGAGTACATCAAGGATGAGCAGAAGAACCTGAAGAAGGAGTTCCTCCACGCGCAGGAGGAGGTGAAGAGGATACAGAGCATCCCGCTCGTCATCGGACAATTCCTGGAAGCCGTCGACCAGAACACGGCCATTGTTGGCTCCACTACAGGTAGAACGCAAAGGAGCACTCTGCAGAAAGACAGAATAGAAAAACAAAAACACACGCTACAGATTGAACCCTTTGACAGGGTTCCTCCTCGCTCAAACTTTTCCCATTTTAAAAATTAAGTGGCTGGAAAAAAAACACTTTTTTAGTCAAGTGTTTTATACACATTTTGATTCTAAAAGAAGATGTGTGTTAAAAATAAATGAAGTCAACCGCTGTTGCACACATTCGATGTATGTATTATTTATCACAACACACATCTTTTGAGAGACACCTAAAAGCATGAATGCATTTAAATTATATATAATGTGAGCCGTGGTTTAAATGTGTCATAAGTTCTTTTCCCCCCACCATCATGTCAGTTGGTCTTTTGCTCACATCTTGTCCCTGTCGCCATCCAATCCACTTGTCCCCTGTAGGGTCAAACTACTACGTCCGCATTCTGAGCACCATTGACCGGGAGTTGTTGAAACCCAACGCCTCGGTAGCACTGCACAAACACAGCAATGCCCTTGTAGACGTACTGCCCCCGGAAGCCGATAGCAGCATCATGATGCTCACCTCAGGTATTGGAACCACTCGCATCCACGTCACTGGGGTGTACCTTGGAGGATAACAATTTCTAGCCAGAAGCTAATAAGGCTGTCTACATCTTCGCTCAGAGGTTAAGGGTTACGAGTGGACGGGAATCAGTTGCCGGTTACCTGTCACAAAATGTTCAAATCAACTTTTTTTTTTTCCTTCGGATTAAGTTGGTCAACAGTTGCTTTGGTTAAGAGGTCTATCAACCTCCGTGAATGGGAGCAAAAACGGGAACGAGAAAATGAAAAAAAAACAAAACCCAGCAGTGTTGTTACAAGTGATCATCTGCAACAGGAAGTATAAACCTGACAAATTAAAATTAGCCACATGGCTACAAGTGATCTCCCAACCAGGTTGTGAAACCATACGAGTCGTACAGTCAAAGCAATCATCTTCAGCAGGAAACAGAAACCTGCCCAAATTAAACTTGATGTGTGGTTATGAACGCACGTCTCCAGCCGTTAGTAGAGACCTTCTAAAAATAGAAAACAGCTGTCTGGCTATAAGTGATCATCTCCAACAGCTCTGTTTCTTTCACCAGGAAGTAAAAACCTCCCAAAATACCATGAGCTACGCACCTCAAAGCAATCGTCTACAACAGCAAGTAGAAACATAACAAAATAAAGTCTGGTGCGTGGCTAAGAGCAAGCAGAAGCCTACCAAAATAAAATCAGCTCCACAGACACAGGGAATGTAAACCTTCCCATGTAAACACAGCGACTGGTGATGGTCTCTGACTGGAAATAGAAACCTTCCAAAGAAAAACCAAAACAGTATTTCCAAAGGGAAGTACAAATTTATGTAAATGAAACCAAGAACATGACCACAAGCTCTTGACTCCAATTGAAAGGAAAAAAACCCCAAACAAACAAAAAAAGTGGTTATGTTTCACAAGATGTAGACACCTTTCAAAATAAAACCAGCTGTGCATTATCAAGTAGTCGTCTCAAACGATTAAGTAGAAACCTTCTAAAGCAAGAAATAGAAACGTACCAAAATAACATTAGCCACATGGGCTTCAAGCCAATATCTCCAACAGGAAGTAGAAACCTACCATGATAAAACTTGCCAATAGGCAACAGGCAGGGGCTGATTTGTCCTTTTTGCTGTGTTTGTGCCTACTGTAGACCAGAAACCTGACGTGATGTACGCCGACATAGGAGGCATGGACATCCAGAAGCAGGAAGTCAGGGAGGCGGTGGAGCTTCCACTCACACACTTTGAGCTTTATAAGCAGGTCTCTCTCTCACACACACACACACACACACACACACACGCGCACACACACACACACACACGCACACACACACACACACACACACACACACACACACACACACACAGATCTGAACCAGTCCGATATTCTACTGCAATGTCAAGAAACCAACCAAATATTTTGTGTCTGTCAGATTGGCATTGACCCACCCAGAGGAGTCCTCATGTACGGACCTCCCGGATGCGGCAAGACCATGTTGGCTAAAGCTGTGGCACACCATACAACAGGTGGGCCCGCGCATAATGTCGACATTAAAATGAGCCTCTGAAGCAGTGGTTGTTGAACTTTTTACGCCAAGTACCGCCCCCGTGTCTTGAAAGCAGTTGTCTGTTTTATAGAGCGTCTCTGTGTTAAGTGCACAGTTTGAGTAATAACTTGCCTTTGCCTGGTCCAGGAGGTGGAATAATGGTTGATGGTGTGTTTTATTTCAGTCTCTATGTTAATCTAGTGCTCTCACCTCCCCCCCGCAGCGGCGTTCATCCGCGTGGTAGGCTCTGAGTTTGTCCAGAAGTATCTGGGTGAGGGCCCCCGCATGGTGCGCGACGTCTTCCGGCTGGCGAAGGAGAACGCGCCCGCCATCATCTTCATCGACGAGATCGACGCCATCGCCACCAAGCGATTTGACGCACAGACCGGAGGTACGATGATGCAAATGTCAATTGCGGTGGTCATCCGGTACCAAATGGCCCGCGGCACGGCGCCTGTCCGTGACCCGCTAGTTGGGGACAAACCTCATCTTGTCGTTTTCCGTCTGCAGCTGACCGAGAAGTGCAGAGAATTTTACTAGAGCTGCTTAATCAGATGGACGGTTTTGACCAGAACGTCAACGTCAAGGTGAGCCAAATTCTCCTTCCCGGCCAACCTCCCCCACGTGCACAGTCTGAAACTTTGAACTTATTCACCCGTGGCTGAACCATCCCTGTCCCCCTCCCGGCGTCATCTGTGATTACATCATTATGCGCGCTTCATGAACAGTCTTTTCTCATTCAAATTTATTAGAGTACATTTAGACCACAAGCTTTCGCCGAGCTGGATCACCGTGAGCATCTTGCTATCAGTGTGACTAGCACATTTTCACTCTCTGCTTTTGTTTTGTTGACATTCTCTACTGGTTAACCTGACTAACATTGGCGCCATTCTGCCCCCCTCCCCTAAATTGTTCACATTAAATTCTATCTAGCACGTAACCCTCTCGCTTTAAACACCAAGTGCCTTGTTATCCACCATCGTTACTCCCTCTTGTTAAACAAATGGGCTTCAAATGCACGACCCCATTCTCATATACCGTGTTTGTCTCCTCGCTATCCTAGGTGATCATGGCGACCAACCGAGCAGATACGCTGGACCCGGCCCTGCTACGTCCTGGCCGCCTGGACCGGAAGATTGAGTTCCCACTGCCCGACCGCCGGCAAAAGCGTCTCATCTTCTCCACCATCACCAGCAAAATGAACCTCTCAGAGGAGGTGGACCTCGAGGACTGTATCCCTTTTTCTGGCATGTTTCTGCACTTCTTATCCATCCATGCTTTTTCTAATCTTCTTATCCTCACGAGGGTGCCAGAGCCTATCCCAGCTGGCTTTGGTTAGTAGGCGGGGTCCACCCTGAACTGGTTGCCAGCCAATCGCAGGGCATACAGTGACAAAACAACCATCCGCGCTCACACTCACACCTAGGGACAATTTAGAGCAGGGGTGTCAAACTTATTTTTGTCTAGGGCCACATTGTAGTCACGGTTTCCTTTGGAGGGCCGTTATGAATTTTGGGAAACCATATAAATGTTTAATCACCTCCACATATTACATGCACAGCGCACAACAAATTGATGGATAACTAGTTTTAAAATCAGAAGTCAAGAATAATTACTGTTATTGTGGATCACATATGACAATTTTGAAATTTTGGTTCAGACTTCAGCAAGCATCGTGGAACTTGACATGCTTGATTTGCTATCACGGGCCACATAAAATGAAGTGGCGGGCCAGATCTGGCCCCGGGCCTTGACTTTGACACCAATGATTTAGAGTGTTCAGTCAGCCTGCCGTGCATGTTTTTGCTATGTGGGAGGAAACCAGAGTACCTGGAGAAAACCCACACAGGCACGGGGGGGATGAACATCCAAACTCCACACAGGAAGGCCAGAGCTGGAGTCGAACCCTGCACCTCTGCACTGTGAGGCCGACGTGCTAAACCAGTCAACCACCAGGCTCTTCTTATTCCTTGCAAAATTTCGAATGTGTTTCCTCTGACAATTATTTGTCGCGGAATTCAGCATTTTTCGGGAAAAACTTTCTAATCAGTCCAAAAAAATCTCGGGAGTGTTGACGCTTTGATTAATATTCGTTGACATAAACACAAGATGTCGGCCAACTGCCACAAGAGAGGAAGCGTGTGATGACCACTGAACAGGATGTGGAGCTTTGTTGTGCGTCTGGTTCCTCCACAGTTGTGTTGACACACTTTAGGGGCTGGGGGGGCGTAACTTGAGCTTGTTAGTGGGAAGAAATCCACCCCAAATTTTGACTCATGGTGCTAGGACACGTGCCACTGAAGTGGATAGTGTTTGTCTGTGTGTCATAAGTCATATTGTAAAAGAAAAAATATATATACTAATTTAAACTGCTCAATAGTATGAGAACCAATCCTCCCCAAATATTGACCCGCGATCATATGGCATGGGTCAGTGAACTGAATCAAAGCGGCGGTGACACCGTGTTATGTAAATAAGCTTGCTAGCCACCTTAACCGGTTCTACAGACGTGGCCCGACCAGACAAGATCTCTGGAGCCGACATCAACTCCATCTGCCAGGAGGTGAGTGGCCGAACCACCTGATCAACATGGGGAAAATATAAACCTAAGACGCACACCCGATATTAATATCGATTTCTTTGTTCCCCGTTTTAAGGCCGGCATGTTGGCTGTCCGCGAGAACCGCTACATCGTCCTGGCCAAAGACTTTGAGAAGGCCTACAAGACGGTCATCAAAAAGGATGAGCAGGAGCACGAGTTCTATAAGTAGAGAGGACGGAAAAACCTTTGAGTCTGTAGCTACCATTTGTCATTTGCATTTTTGATCTATCTCGAACTGAACAAAGTCACCACGGTTTAAGGCCTAATAATAAGATTCATGTGCCCATGTAAGTGTGTTGCTTTTGTTTGTTTTTTTTGTACAGGCACTCGTTGAGAAAAAAGATCAGGCTTTATCAATAGTCGGTTGCATCTATATCCAAGCATATGACTTAAATATCCATTAAAGATGTTTTCCATAAAATGTGAATATGACTCCGTCTGTTTTGAATTGATTTTAGTTCATGTTTTGTAATTTTGCTACTAACTCATTTTTTGCTTTTTAAAACTGAAGAAGCCAGTCCTAAGGGGTCAATAACACAGCTGTTTATTGTGTTCACGATATTAAAGACAAATCAAAAGGGACTAATTTCAACAGGTCAAAGGCAAGAAATCCATCTCGCATTTTGATATATGGTCTGTTGGTTCAGATCTTCAAATTTGAGTTGATTCCATTCTTGAGGGCCTGTTTCTATTCACGATTTGCTTTAATTCACAGGTGTCAAACTGAAGGCCGTTGGGCCAGATCAGACCTCATTTTCAGTCACGCCGTAATTGGCCGTTGCAGATAAGACTGGCCATAAAAAAACAAGAATGACATCAGTTTCTTTATACAGTATTTTTAATGTTTTAATTCAACTCAACATTAGTATTGCACAACACAAAAATAACTGATGACGAAATAACAATAACTTTAAGAAATCCGTGCCTCAAATCGGGGGCATAAAAATCTTGGTGGGCGGGCAACGAGAGACAGAAAACAGTCAGTTTTCTTCACCGGCTGGATTGATAGTGAAATGGGTGTCCGTTGGTACTTTATGTTCTCTGACTGTACATTAGGGGGCAGTGTTACTATAAAAATCCTGTTGAGATGGAAAAAGGAAGGTTCTGTAAAAGTGACTTGAGTCCTACGAATTCGTGTTGTGGTGTGAATAACCTGTTAAGAAAATACAGTGTTTGGCTACATTTTGACCTTGTTACTTTGCCTCCCGACACCACATACTTAAACCGGGTAGGGACGACTAAAGAGACCGACGAAAATCCACTTACAGCCTTGTTTAGTTCGTCCTTAGTCCATCTCGTCCACCGCCCCCAAAATGAGCGTCCGTACAGGACGGGCGTATGGACCTAGCCGTCCCATGGACGAAATGCCCATCTCTGGTATTTGACAGACAAAATAATTTTACTCCACATTGGCAGCTCCACACTTCCGTACCATAGTGATGGTACGTAGAATCGGATGAAAATGGAGCGTTCAATATACTATAGAATAGTACAGAAGTTATGCGATGCTTTTTAAACTTTTCTTGCGTTTCCAAAGTCAGTTTGTCCCACGTGAAAATTGCTCTGGAACTCCAGAAGGAAACACCCATTAAACTCGAATTGGCCATTTTATTCCTGACTTATTTTCGATTCACAAACACCTAAATTACAGTTCGTTTCACTTAAATTTCCACTTTACATTTTTAGATATTTTATCATCCACAAGTTTATTCATTGGGAAAAACATAAACAATACCACGTATGAGGATGTGTGATTAAAGGGGGAGGAGAAAACAAACAGGCGACCCTCCAGCCGCCGCTCCTCATCACCATTATCTAGCCCAGTCAGTGCGAGTGTGTGGCGGTCACGCGGACTGCGCTCGCTCGGTCCTCTATAACTTGTAAAGCTTATCACCAGCACGCAGCGACCTCGTTTTTCATGAAAATATCCATCATCCGTTGTCCATGGACCCCTGCGGGGAGCCTGTCGACCGACCTCCGAGGTAAGCATTTGAAGTGAGAATTGACGCTTGTCGGGCGGGGAGGAACAGCTGCTAGTTTAGCTTAGCTTAGGTACATGCTAACTCCGCTACGGCGCGACGCGGCTCTCCGCAGCTGGAATCCGGAGGGGCGGTTGTGTTTTTGTTACCGCTTGTCTTTACTTGACTTAGTCCATTTTCCTCAAATAAACGTATACATTAAGCACGAATGCGGATGAGGAACTCCAAAACCTGTTTTAGCGTGACGGCGTTTTTAAAACTCTATGTTATAATGTTATGTAATGCACGTGCATTATTTTTAGTGTCGAAGCTAGAGGACGCTAGCCAAACTTTTGTTCAAATTTTATTTGTTTGTATGATGAACCGCCAAATAAAAGTGTCCGGGGTTTTATTTGAACGTATGAAGTTTTCGAGAAAGAGTTTTTAAGTAGGAGTTGGTCAACCTTGGTGGTTTAAAAATGGTTGCTGGTTGTCTGTCTTATATTGTTAAATCCTTATTTGCATTCAATGGCTTCTTCGGCACAACAAAAGATCCACAGGTCACAGAAATCGCCCACACACCAGGAAATACAAAAAAATGCTCCTTTTCTAATGATTAATTTTAGATGGCAAGAGTGTCCATAAACTTTCATCGCTGGTGTCATACTTGTTCAAACTTTGTTCAAGTCAAGTACAACTTCATTGTCAAATGCGCTGTATGTGCAAGATACAGCACAGATGAAATTTCTTCCCTGGCATCTGGCAGTAACGTGAATAAAATATTGACATTTGTCAATTTTACTTTGTCGCTTTCAAGTGATCTTTTTGTTGCTTGATCCTGTATGACCGTAAAAAAATGTCCAAATGTTTCTTAAAACATTGGTTTGTATTTTCTGTTTGTGCTTTGTGTTGTTGTGGTACCTCCCGGAGTTATCTGTCATCCCCATGGTTGTTGTTGCAAACTGTGCAAGCCGCTGCAGTTTTTGTGTTCTCGTGTGGTCTGTCTCGTTGGATGGGACCCCTCCAGAGACCGTGGTGTACCAGCTGCGCCCATAATGAATCGGCCGGGCCCAGGATGGGTTGCCATGGCTGGGATGCCGGCACGCGTTTGTTCTGTCATCCTGCTTCAGCACTCCCAGCTCGTGTTTGCATGTCGCACGCACTTTGAATGTGAATTTGCCTTTTACTCTATTGCGTCTCGAAGGGTTTCCGTATTTGTCAAGTGTTCTCCTGCAATTCAAAGCGAGGGGGTGTGTGGGGGGGCTGTTGTGTAAGAACTGTTTGCTCAACGCTCCTACGAGATTAGCAGTTGCTTTAAAACACAAAACATCCATACTGAAAACAACTAAAATTCGAATGACACTGTAAGATTAACGGTGTAATCTGATGAGAAAAATGTGAATTTTATTCAAGATTAAATGTAAAGTGAAAAACATATTTTACATATTTAAATCATTTAGTTTAAAAAATCCTGCATTTTGGAAATAAGTCACTATTTTAGAAACTAAAGTTGTAATTTGAAAATGATTTTATATTTATATATAATATAGAATTTACTTTTGGGGGGGGTTAGTGCATTTCAGAGGGAAAGGGGTGGATTTTGCTGCTTGATTCATATTCCACAAACGCAGTATTAATTTAATCAGAATGCCGTTGTTAGACTAGTGGAGGCGCATAGAAGATTTTCCTGTAAAGAAAATGTTGGGTTTGACTTCCCCTGAAAGGTCACATGGGCGTGTGGTAAACCAAGCTAACTTGTTTCCATCTGGAGCTTGGATGTTATTTATGTGTGCAACAAATCTTTGCGATCGGAATCTGTCGGGCAATCTCACTTATATGGATAATCGTAATCTGCAGCGTAAAAACCCTGATCGGAACATCCTTATCATACAATATATCATAATTTAAAATTCCTTTCAGGAAGAGTTGTATGTTTTCAAGATAAAAATTGTATATTCGAGACTTGAAGTTGTGTATTTTAAAGATTAAAAGGCTGTTGCGAGAAGAGTTGTGTATTTAAAAAGTGGTCCCCAGAGTGAGTGCTGTGCGTTCTGCCAACCCTTTGAAGATGTGAATAGCGACGCTGACCCTTGAGCGCTTGTGCCTATACGAAGATCTATATTTAACCCAAGCGCCCCTCTCACGTCCACTCATGTGTGCAAGTATGCATGCGGACATCGATTTACGGCATAGAATTTTCATGACCCATAGGCATGAAGAAAATGCTTGCTGGCAGCCATGTGTCGTGACTTAAGAGCGTGTCGTCCACAAGTAAGTCTGACACGAGAGGCGAGGGCGGAGCGTTTGTTGAAAGTCATGCCGGCGCTTTGTTTCAGTTTAGTAGAAATGAAAATGGCAGCAGGAAGGACAATGAAGCCAAATTAACACAGTGGAACTAACTGGCTTCTCTACCACCTCGTCTGACTTCCAAAGTCTTCAGTTAAATCGATTGTTTTTTGTTTGTTTGTTTGTTTTTTCTTTTGGGATTACATTTTTGAGTAGTTGGATAAATACAAAGTTTTGAAATCATTGAATAATCATGCCTCATCTTCCATTATGACTGATACTGCCTGTAAATTGAGGTGGAGGGTGGGGGGGTCTTTAGTTGAAGCGTCTGACGAGTTCGAATAAGATTAGGATTAGTTGCGTCGTGATGCCCCCTTTTAACGAGCGCAAATTGACTCTTTGGCAACAGCAACTAAGGCATCATCCACCAAGTGACAAGCAGGATGGTCGAGGGTTGATCATCTGTTGCAATTGCGATTAGTCAGGCCTCTCCGGTCAACTGTGCTGTGCAGCCCCCCGTGTAAACAAACACAATCCGTTTGTTGGGCCGATGCACAATTGTCCATTGTGAGCCAGTAGAAATAATCTTCTGCAGGTTTCAAAAAATAAAATAAAAAAAAAAGGCTGACTTTAACAGTTTAGTCTAATGTACTAAAAATGACATTTGACACAAACTGCAGTTGGGGCTAAAAAAAAAAAAAAAATGGAGGAGGTGAGCACTGAAACCATTTCACAGCTGGAGGCGTTGACCACAAAAGAAAGAAGGGTGGAGGTGGCATTGCATTCAAAAATGCTGCTGCTAACAATTTTCAAGAGGTCCGATGTCGGCATGTGATGGTGTTGATAGCAGTTAGCAAAAATCTATTGGATAACTCGGTATTCAAAGCGCTTCATCGGGTACATAATTACATGAAAAAAGACATTAAACAATTGCATTTTTGTCCAAATCCAGAGTTAGTGGAACGGTAAAAGAACTTTTTTTTTCTCAGAAAATGAGTACCTACTTGTCTTGTTTTTCTCCTTTTTGTGAAGTAACAGAGTAGAAACCAACAACCCGATGTTAGCCGTTTATCTGCCTCGTCGGTGGCGAGTCTTGAGTATTTCTTTCACCAATTGCAAACGTGCTAACTCCTGCAGCTGGTTGCGCAAACATCTTCGAGTCAATGAAACCTTCTTCGTGCAAGCCGCTATAAGTATGACTGACTGTGAACAGGGCTGAACGAATTCATCAAACGAAAATCGACGTCACACTGTAGTAGAATGTAATTTTGAAATCGCCCAAGGCTGCAATTTGGAGGGAAAATAAACACGGCTGCTTTATTTCGATCGCTCGGTAGGCTTTATTTGTAATGAATGTGTGCTCGCCATTAGATCTTTCAGTCCTATTTGCAACTGAAACGCATCGTCTTACTATTTGTGTGTGTGTGTTTTGTTTTACAGCCCGTGGCATCGAGTGACCAGGTACCTGTCCACCCAGTAGGACCGGTTGCCGATAGTCCACTGCAGTCTGCCACTATGGAAGAATAGCGAAGGGAATCTCTCCTTCTTCACAGAAACCGTTGTACTTGTGCCCCCCCCCTCCCCACACCCAAAACTAACGCACAGACAAATCCCACCCCCTTGCTGTCTCCTTTGCCAGTCAGGCGGCGAGGTGGGCAGCGGCCTTGTCATCCTGCTAAAAGCGTTGTGGCTGCATACGCTCGCCCCTTTTGTCATGGAGACTGCTGCTGTTGTTGTTACCGTAGAGTCTCTCAGGCAGCTGCACAGGGAAAAGCAGGAGGCGGTGTGAAGTTTGCAAAAAAAAAAAAAAGGCAGGAAGACGTCCGCCGGACCTGCGGAAGGACATGAAATTCAGCAGGGGGGTGAAAAGCACACCATGCGGCACCAGCGTCGCCCCCTTTCGCCAGTCAGAGATTGGACCAAAAGCCAAGTTTTGAAATATTTAGAACAAACTTAATCTCCGGCGAGGAATGAATTGAGCAATGGAAGACTGATTTTTTTTTTTTTTTCCTCCTCCCTCTTTGGAAGAACTTTACTCTTTGTCTGTTTGGTGGTGGTCTCCCGGAGTGAAAGCCCACCAAAAGTGCCTTTTTTTACGTTAGATTTGTGAATATTTTTTGACTTAACTTCAAGGTGGATGCCGACATGACCAACAAATAGCGGAAAATCCACCGCTTCCTTCTCCACGCCACCCCCTCGACCCTGCGATAGGGCGCAGACTTTCACACGTTGCCTTGCTTCCCGTACCACCATGATCTCACTGCAGTCCAAATGGCGTTACCTGTTCATGTTCCTGGGCATCCAGCTGGTGGTCATGGCGCTGCTGTCCCGGGAGGGCTACCAGAAGAGGGTCTCCTACTTCATACGCATCTTCCGCAAGTCGGACCCCGCCGGCGCGCAGGCTCAGAACCGCACGGCCACAGACGTGCCCGCCGGCAACGTGTACGCCAACCTCTCTCGCCCGTCTAAGGCGGAGAACGATGGAGATGTCTTCTACTGTCCCAAGACGTCGCCTCTCTTAGGTGAGTGGCGAAAGACTTTGCGCGGGCCCTTTTGCTGTGTTGTGTTTCAACTGAAACTGCCTCATTGGACACCAGTGACATTGTGTTATCTAGCTTCAATAACCCTTTGTCAAAAAAAAAAACCCAAAATGGATTGCAGGAGGCATTCAATCTTGAAGTGAAAATCCCGCCAAATTATGTCACTGAAGGAAGTCCCCAAATTTAGTGGTGTTTATAGACAGCCTAGATCAGGGGCGTCAAACTCATTTTCGTCGCGGGCCAATGTGGGGTTACGCCTTTCCTCGGAGGGCCATTATGACAGTGAAACCACAAAATGATTACTTGTACGTAACCTATTCATAGAATACTAATTTTGAAATCGGTCAAATCAATTATAATAGTTTGTTCAAGTGAGTGTAAACAGGGTAACAAAATTATTGCACAGTCTCAGCGTTATTTATTACACGTGAGTATTTGACATTTTGCGACAGATTTTTAGCAAGATGACTCATGATTTGCTTTCGCGGGCCACATAAAATGACCTGGCGGGCCGGATCTGCCCCCCGGGCCTTGAGTTTGACACCCGTGGCCTAGCTTATAAATGTTCTTTTGACATTAGAACAGTTAAATATGTTGAGGAAAAAAAATTTCGATTGGGTTAAAAATATACTTAAGTCTACAAAGACCGACTTTTTTAACAATCAAAACGAGTAGTCACTTTATGTTAAGTCAAGACTCATTGTTTTTTTTTTTTTGTTTTTTTTTAAATACAAATTATCAAAAAATGTTCATTTTTGCAAGTTACTGGAGTGAGATTCCCCTGGCTGGCAAAGAAGGCCCCATTCCCAAATTTGGTGCCTCTCGAAACTAAACACCTGCTTTGATCTTCGTGTTCTTTAGGTCAATTGGCACATCTCATTTGAAAAGAAATGACAGGTTTTGATTTTCTTCGACTTGGAGCTTTGTGCCTTTCGACTCTCAATTTAACAAGGCAGTTAAAATGGCAGATAGGAGGATTGTGACCCAAATAATTTCCTTTACTCAATCATCGAAATAATTTCAGGTTTCAGAAGATGAAACTTGTTTTACACAGCCTCGGCTTCCTTTTTGTTTAGAAATGTGATCAGCGGAAAAAATACTTGTGACTCGTTAACGACAATGTGATTCATATCTCCTTTTGTTTGATTTTTCTGAGTGTTGAACTCCATGCCACGCACTTGTCACACACGACCTTTAACATCTTGATCCTTGTTCATGTTTGCTCTTTGCGAAAATATTGCTGTCCGAACATGTATTTCCCTATTGTGCTGCTGGTGATGTCACACAAAATTCAAAGTAACTTGATTACATGTAAGCACATCTTGCCTGGTAGAATCTTTGTAGAAGCTGAGATCGGGTTGAAGTGACGTTGGAATTTTTGCTGTGATATGTGTCGAGGAATTCACATTCCTTTTCAAAACAAATTCTTAAAACTGATTTGAAGTGTGTCGTCAAACTGGCTGAGCTGATCGGGCGAGGTCTTTCCAAGGATATTTCAGAACGACTTGTAAAAATTGCAGTACACATTTCTGATGGGCAATTCAGTAACTCTTGCTTGTGTTGTGTTAACGGGACAGGTCGGCTTTGCACCAAACTGTTCATGAATTTTTAAAGTATCGATTCAAAACATGCCGGATGGTTGTTTCCTGGAGTTCTTTATGCAGTGTACGTAGATGTTGCGATGGATGTATTACTGTAAAATCCCATGCACAATAGGCATTTTTTTTCCTCCCCCAATCGCATGGGGGGCGGGGGGAGTATTATGATGCAAAACAAAATCACCATGTTTTGATTTATTTATTTTTATTCAGAATCAGAATCATCTTTTATTGGCCAAGTATGCAGAACACACAAGGAATTTGTCTCCGGTATAACACGCTGCATTAGTATCCATTTTTCCATCTCATTTCAGCCGGGCCGATGCACGTCAGCTTCCCGTCAGGCCTCACGCTGGCCGAGGTGCGGCGCAAGAATCCGCTGGTGGAGCGCGGCGGGCGCTACCGGCCGGCCAACTGCGAGGCGCGCCACCGCACGGCCGTGATCATCCCGCACCGCCATCGCGAGCACCACCTCAGGTTCCTACTCTACTACCTGCACCCGTTCCTGCAGCGTCAGCAGCTCAACTACGCCATCTACGTCATTCACCAGGTCAGTCAGCCATTTTCTTTGGCGCTCGTCCTCATTTCTATCGCAGCTGGTACACCGTGGACCGGGGCCAGGCGCCGCTAAATTAGCTAATGTTTTCGGTCGCCAAAAATGAGGATGGTCTACTTTAAGTCAATGCGGCATTCCCTCCTGTGACTATGCTGGTTCATTACGATCCTTCTTATCCAAATCTGTGACGGGAAATGATGCACACTGGTGAAATAAACGGATCGTATCTCTGTGGTTGTCCTCATTTCCTTCATCTAAAAACGGGACTCTGCTCTCGGGGCCTCGAATTATTTTTTTTTTCTTCGTCACGTCCCTTCTTCATTTTGGGCATGAATTCCCAAATTACAGCATCTTCATAATTTGGCTCTAAAACATTGACAGTTGTGTGCCTTTTTATGGTCTCTGGCTGTCATTTTATGTGTGATGATGCGTCATTGACAGATGCTCATCCGCCCATAAAGTAGGATGTTTATTTACAGAACTACAGATGGGGGGAGGCGCCTGTTCAAGACATACTTGGGATAATTAATAACGCAACATTAACGGTACTAGAACATCCCAATCGAGCAAATAAATAACATTTTAAAAGAACCAATGGGAAAAATAAACAAGACTGGTTGCGAACAAATGGGCACATGTGTGCATGTACAATGAGACTTCCTGTTTTGATTTTTCCATGATGGGAAAAGGGAGACGTTCACCCATCCATCCATTTTTCTATACAGGCTTATCCTCACAAGAGTCATCGCTTTTTTCATTTTCCCCAAATTCCGTTTCATTTTTGTCTGCCGTGCAGGCAGGCAGCTACACATTCAACCGGGCCAAGCTGATGAACGCCGGCTTCCGCGAGGCCATGCGTGAGGAGGCCTGGGACTGCCTGTTCTTCCACGACGTGGACCTCATCCCCGAGGATGATCGCAACACCTACGTGTGCGACGCGAACCCCAAGCACGCCGCCATTGCCATGGACAAGTTTGGCTACAAGTGCGTTCACACCGGTGTCACGTCTGTTGATGTTGTACAACATGCGTCTAGGGAATATTTTTCATGACCGGGGCTGTGTTGGGGTTTTTTTTTCCCCAATATTGCCAGGAATATTCTTAACACTCCCTTCAATCATCAAGTCATGTTTTGTGTGGTATTCGCCCCGCAGGCTTCCGTATCAGATGTACTTTGGAGGAGTGTCGGCTCTCACGCCTCTCCACTACCTCAAAATGAACGGCTTTCCCAACAACTACTGGGGCTGGGGCGGCGAGGACGACGACATCGGCGTCAGGTGAGGCCTCTCGGTGACGCGAGCAGCGCCCTATCCTTTTTTTTTTTTTTTCAAAATGAGACAATGATGAAATGGATTCCTCGTCAAGTTGACGATCGGAGCCATAACGCGCGCGCTCTTGTCTACCCAGAGTGTCTCTGGCGGGAATGTCCATCTCGCGTCCGTCCCTGAAGGTGGGCCGCTATAAGATGATCAAACACAAGCTGGACAAAGGCAACGATGTCAACCCAAAGAGGTATTGCCAAATTGGAAGATTTTATTTTTCAAAATGATGAATGTACATTCAAGGTTTTTTGAACCCTTAATGATAGAGTTGGAATCCCAATGATTGTTCTGTGTATAAAATAAGTAGAAAAGAAGTGTCTCCCTTTGGCTTCACCCTTTACAAAATATCTTTAGAATGAAGACAAAGTGGTCCACGCAAGTTTGTCTTTTTATAATGAGTACAGACTAGATACTTATACTCTTGGCATCTTTTTTTTTGGGTGCTTTTAATTTTATTTTTTTCATTGTTTTAAGATATTTGGGCTTTATTTTTGTCATTCATTATTTTTGATTTGTATTAACAATTATATGCAGTATTTAAAAATGCATTTTTTAAAATTGGTTTATCTGTTGTTCAATTCAATTTGACTTACATTTTTTTGGCTTGTTTTTCAAAATGGAATTCAGCTAAATATTGCTCTTTTTGCGATTTCGATTTTTTTTTTTTAATGGATTTCTTTATTTCTATTTTGTACTTAATTTATTTAATTCAGAATGTTTTCGCAGTTTCCTTTTTTTCTATTTGTTTTTAGTTTTTAACTATTCCTTCTTTCATCTCTTCAGCTGCTGTTTTTATGTGCATTAAATGAACTTCTATGTGGGTTGGGATGGTGGACTCCTGGTTAGCACGTCCGCCTCGGATCCTGCGTGGGTTTTCTCTGGGTACTCCAGTTTCAACCTACATTCTAAAAACATGCGTGGCGGGTTAATGGAGAACTCTAAATTGTTACTAAGTGCGAGTGTGAGTGCGGATGGCGTCTGTGTGCTCCAGCAACGCCTGCGACCCTCGTGAGGAGAAACAGATTAGAAAATCGATTGATGGAACTTCGATGTAATGACATCCATTCGATTGGCAAATTTCTTAGAAGCAATTTGTATTCATTTTTTTAAAATGTGATTTTTAATGCCTTTTTTTTTTAATGAGATCAAATTGAGATATATTTTTGTGTGTCCAGGTTCAATATGCTGGCCAAGACGCGTCACACTTGGAAGCTGGACGGTATGAACACGGCTGAGTATGAAGTTTTGTCCCGGGAGTACCTCCCGCTCTACACAAACATCACTGTCCACATCGGCACCGAGGCCGGGCTGCAACCGCTGCCGCCACGGCTCACTGTCCCGATCTCTGCCAAGGCTTCTGTCAAGCCCGCCACTCCAAAACCTGACAAATAGCCCATTGTCAATTTTTTTTATTTTTATTTTTTGAGAGGCCTTATTCATCCTCGCGGACTTGGCGCATCTTTTGAAAAATATCAACTACCCCTGTCGCGTTGGACTCTGTGAGTTTATCGACGGTGCCGCCATATGCTGGCTGCTCAAACCTCCTGATGCCTTCCAATACTTGCGCAATCCACTTCCACTATTGATGCTCCTTCATTAACTTCTTTTCAAGTGGGGAAGAGGTGGGGGGGGGTGATGCTACTACAGTCAAAGGATATGGCCTAGTTTACACATTTTGAGAAAATGAATACTTAACAAGCATATCGTGGCACATTTTGCAGTAGTTTCATATTTCACTTCCACAGGTGGTATTTGCAGTTAATTCCGCAGGCCTTCATATTTGACTTTTTGTGTTTGATGGGTAGGACATAAGGTAGCGGCCAGGTTCCAAAAAAAAATCATCAATCCAATTAAGTTATTATTGAGAAAAGGATAAATATCAATATTTTGAGCACAATTCCTTCTTTTTTTTACATTTTATATGGATATTTAGTTGGTTACTTTTTGATTATTTTTGGTAGACTAACAAATTAGAATTATATTCATGTCAACAGCGGTGCCTGCAACGAACTTCAATGAGTATTATAAAGTGAAAAGTAATTGCAAGAAAATCAATTGATTAAAATTTTAGTATGCAAATAATGAAATAAAATACCATGCTACTCGTTCAGAACCAACACATTAAAAACTGTTTTCATCATCAGTCTCTCCAATAAAACTTCAAAAATCTAAATCAACATTTTTCATCACGAATGAAGTTACATTAGGAAATTCGTCATTTCTCTTGCGCGACACCCTTTCAACAAAAAAAATCACTAACTCAAAATTAAGTCTTAGTTGGAATCATTTAATTTTTGACTTTTTTGCCTTTCAAGAATACTATTTTATTTTTTACTTTTATAAACTTGAAGAAAAAAATGTGCTGCTTCTCCCAACATGCAAAAACAAAATATTGTAATTTTTCCAAAATACTCAGAAAATATTTTTGGATTTTCTGATAGAGAAAAAAAAAAACGTGCACCTGGCGGTGACAAATACTGCACAGCTCTCCT
Organism: Hippocampus kuda; assembly: GCA_901007745.1. Classification (NCBI taxonomy): domain Eukaryota; kingdom Metazoa; phylum Chordata; class Actinopteri; order Syngnathiformes; family Syngnathidae; genus Hippocampus; species Hippocampus kuda. Next base: position 29,660 of record CAAKHF010012032.1, read on the forward strand.
TCCTTTCATGCAGTAAATGTCCACCACATGCTCTTTGCCTTTACATCCACCAAACGGAGACATCAAACATACACGAGTGTTCTTATACAAGATCATTGTAATCTGAATATTAATCCACAATGTTGTAATCAGCGTCTCAGGAAGCCACCGACCAAAGAGAATCTGGGAGGTACAGAGTATGTATACCAGCTATTATAGAAAGTTCTTTCAGCATTTATTCTATTTCCTTGATATCCAGCTGAAGGTCTCTTTACTAGCTCATTGTCCTCACTAGTCATACAATTCATTGCAGTAATGAAACTGTCTTTGAGGGTTTTTTTAAAAAAAATTTTAATGAACCTACAACTCATACCACTTTAGGCCTGTTAGTACACACTTTTTTTTTCTTTATCCTTGATATCCATCTTAAGTTCCATGTGCTAAGAGGCTCAATGAAGCGCACTAGTAGACCGCCCAAGTTGATGTTTTTGCAGTACTAGTCCGACAAGGTAAAGCCGTTTGACCGTTTATTGATATCCCGGACATCCATCCTGAGGTTCATACTCTTCTCCTCCTTCACTAGTAACAATTTAGTGCACTAGTATAAGAAGTAGGGAATATTATTAGGATGACTACATGTCACTAATGAGGTACAACAGTTGTGCTGAGAAAACTGCTGCTAGTATTAGAATTGTCCTAAGAGATGATAAAGAGCCTACTAGTGCATGGACCTTAAGATTGGTATAAAAAATGCTTTCTACAACTTTTCATTCATGGGTTGTGATCAATTGATTTTGATTTGGCAGCATATTGAAGCCACTCTGCATATTAGCAGGTCAGTGCACTGTAAAAAGTGTCCTGATTTTTGGTGTAACTTTTTTTTTTTCTTTGTGACATCGCAGATTAGTACTGGGCCGGGGTACTGTTAGCTGTGCTTGTGTATGTGGGTGTGTGTGTTAAACACACTTGAGTGGCCTTAAATTCTGTAATAAATCGATTATTCAAATGCTGCATGGAGGGTTGAGTAATTATGCAACTGTTGAACAAATGTTTTATTTCACAGTTTCCACTGAAGACTCAAAGTGCTCCACATAGTTGACATACAATCACATTTTAGACGCAACATAAAAAAACTATCAGCAATCTAGCTGTAATGGAATTGCCGTTACCAGGCCCAAACCTGTTAGCTTGTGAGCTAATTGAAAACTCGCATACACTAAGCCCTGCTGCGAATTGCAAAAATCTGCAATTGACCCTCCCCAAAATGGTTTATAATTGAACTTAGATGGCCTAAAGTGGTGGCAAAGCACTCAAAAAAAAAAAAATTAAATATACTCAACCCAATTAAATTCTTGGCACCAGGATGCCACAGGATGGCGCCAAAACGATTTTCAGTTTCCGATGTCAAACTGTCAATATGTCATGATTCACTGTCATTAAAATTTCCAAAAGTTGACATTAAGAAATGTAATCCTAGTATCTCCCTCTTACGAGACCAAGTAGCTAGCTACTAGCTTGATAGCTAGTAATTAGCTTGGCAAAAAAAAAACAAAAAAACGTTTTGCTCCACTTGTGCTTTTCACATACTTTTAAATTTGCATTGTATACTTAACGCATTTACTAGGCACAAAGGGCTGAAAAAAGGCATAAGTGTACCCAAGAAACAAACATAACAGGAGAAATACAGTCCTGCATTGAGCAGAAATCACTCAAAATCATCGAAATTACGGAGTAAAAGTTTAAAAAAAAAACGTCGGGCAAACAAGTTCTCTTCGTAACTATGCAAGTTTGCAGCTGGTTCAGTCACGGGTGGTAATTTGTAGGTTCAGCAAGCATGTTAGAATGCTTTCAGAAGCCATTTCCTCGTGTCCTATTACAACTGGAATAAAACATATGCTCAGGTGTGGACAGGCTAGCTTGCGTTTGCTCTCCCAAGAAGGTAAACAGTCTTCTATACAGTCATACACTCACAAAAAGTTACAGGATATTGGGCTTTGGGGCTGACGTTTTCTGAATCAACATAAAATGCACTATAAACTTACTTTGACCTTCCCTAAATATGTCTGGAAATTTTAATGTGTCAACCAACTGGGTGACCTCTGCCATTCAGGTCCTTGTTCGAGAAAGTCAAATTGTAAAAAAATAAAAGAATCAAACATTCAACAGTTGTACATTTACATTTTTAGAGGTCACATTAAGTTTAATGTTTTTTAGGCCGATACCCCACAATAAACGCATTGAGTGTATTTTTTTTCTGCCTGAGAAAAATTCTAGGAGCTGTTGTAGGTGACGTCATTATACTTAATGATTTTGCCGTCGCGCATGACCACTTCTTTCTGCGCCCACGTTTCCACCTCGCCGTTCTTCTCCTCGAAGCGGCGCACCATCACCCGGCCAGTGGCGGGCAGCTGGCACGGCAGGTCGCGGGCAGCTTCCTGGAACAAGCCCATCTTCATCATGTCCTTGGTCAACTTCATTGCGTCGCCGCCACCGGCCGCGGGGACCAGCGCTTGGATCCTCTGTGGAGAGAGTGACCGGGGTTGCCTGGGGCTGCGGGGCAGAAGTTTAATGTCCGGTCTAGGGGTCCGCTCCCACCCCAGCGGCGATCCATGCTTCATCGGTGAGTGTGCTGAAAAAAGTGAAATGATTGTCATTCAACTGGCAGGAATTCTCAAAGTGTGATATGCAGGGTCCCTCTAGTGGTATGTGAAAGAAACACTGGATTAATCTTTTAAAGTTACCTTTAACCTTTGTTTTTTCCAGGTATGCAGGTGTTAACTAGTTAAATTGCAATATTACAATTTACCACTAGATGGCAGAGATTCTTACAAAGGGTGTTCTGCTGCTGTATACTACAACATGAGTAGGAAGACGGTAAGAACATTTTCCATTGACTCGTTATCTACCTCGCCGCTCTTTGTTGAACGGAGATGGACCTCTTTGGCCCGGTGACGCCGACCGGTTCCTGATCCTTCCCTGCGGCGGAGTGAGGCGTCCCAGACCTCCGCCGGCCCGCCTCATGTCACTGATGATGCCCACCATGGAGGCCCTCAAGGCAGGATTGCTTTCCACCATCCTGCACACGGCCTGGCAGTAGGGCTGGTCGCGCATCACCTCCCGGATCTTGGCCGGGCAGACGCTGGGGGTGTGCAGCCGAACGCGGGCGCAAAGCTCGGCGATGATCTTGCCCATGGCCCACACGTCCGAGCGCTGGTCCCGTTGGCTGTGGCGCTGCAGCACTTCGGGGGCTGAGTAGGCCTCGTTTCCCATGTCCACGGCAGAGTTGAGGCCGCGCCGGAAGAACTTGGCCAGACCCAGGTCGATTATCACGGCTCGGTTGGTGTTGTGTTCCACCTGGAGGTGGAGAAGCGGTGAATGGTGTGGGTTCTCAAAGAATCACTGTATAGTCAACTTGTATTTAACTTTTAAGTTTAATGCATTGGCATTTATCCATGAACGACTGTTTCTTTTTAAACAATTTATTACAAACAAAATATGCAGATTTTTATTTTTTTCATCACAAGCGTGATTACTTTTCTTGGTCCAAACCTGTATTGGCTCTGTAATAATGGAATTTATTTGTGAGATGGCTCAATGCTGCGAAAAAAAAAAACCTTAAGGCATTTTCAAGACGAGGTAACACTGTCTTTAAAAGAAAAAATCATATGCAAATAGACCAGTTGAATACCTTCAGCCTATCAACCACCAAAATTTGCATGGGAAATAATTTCCATCTAACACTGTTTAGTCACTGCATCTTTTTTTTTTTCTCCTCATACTGTTCATGGTTCGAAGACCTTTGAAAAAGATTTCGGGAAGATGACATCACCACAGTCGTTTTGCAGGTTTTTTTTGCATTAAGTTTTGAACCTTTTAATGGGTGGCATGCCTGTAACATAATCAATGACAGTGTAATCAATTACCTTTTTTTGGGGAGGCGGGGGCAAAGCAGTGGTTTCGAAGATACGAGAATTCTGCCTGACAGCGATATTGCCGGATGTGACTTGCTTGAAACTGACTAATGACTCACAAGACTGTCGAATATGTTTGCGGTTGGAACGGATGGTTCTCATTTGATTAACCCTTTCATGCACCAATAATGATAACATGTCACCTGATAACATAGGCTGTCCACTGTAGTAACCGCAAGCCATGTTTAGTGAACTGTGCATGAATTGATTTAAATCAACTCAGAAGTATTCTTGAAGCTACCACTGTGTATTTTTCTTCCTTTATTGTATGCCTGTTCCTTTTTACAATAATGTTAAATCTTTCAGATCATCTAGGTAGCCTACACTATCTCAACCGTCAGTCATTTTAACACGTGTACCCACCATGATGTTTTCAGGCTTGAGATCTTGATGGACAATATCTTTAGAGTGGAGGTGCAGAAGCCCCTCACACATGCCCAAAATGATTTTGCCTCGGTTCGTTGGAGTCAGCTGTAAAATAAACAAAAAAAAAAAATCATGAAAAGGCTGAAACGTTTCAACCAGGTGTCAATTCCAAAACCGGCTTTTCCTCCCTCAGGCGTGAATGAATTAGGCACTATGTGGAATTAGCATGGTGCGGTCAAAAACAAAACTTCGTTGTCTTCTTTTCCTTTTGGTTTTTCACTTCAAATCAAAAACTAAACTTCTGAGGACTAATAATTAGATCAAGGAGGTTAAAGTATGGTCTGAGGGCTAAAGACACGGCCCGCTCTTGTCTTTAATCCAGTCCACCGGACAAGAGACCTGTCATATTATTTGCATCTCTTGAATAGGATGGCGCCAGTTGGTTCCCGTGCTCACCTGTATTTTGGATTTTGCTGACTTAAAAATAGTAGTTTCCAGGTCCTCTCCGAAGATGAACTCCAGTGGAATAATCCATTTGCCGTCTTTCAGGTTGATGTTGCCCAGCAGTCTGACGATGTTTGGGTGATTGGCTTTGCTACGAAAAAATGCAACGAAAACAGACATATGACGACAAAACCACTTTGATTTGTTTTTATCGGTTTGCAGTGGTGTGAAACGACTGCTTGTGAGCCCGTTTCCTTGGCTGTCCAAGGGTGAGTGGTTCGAATTTCCTGCACAATAGTTTACTTAGCCTACTACCCACTTGTACACTTCGCACTCTCTCTCCAGGTCCTTCCTGCTGATGAGGTGCTGAGGAACCTTCTTGATGGCCGCCCAGGTGTCGTTGTACTTCTCTCGGTAAACCTTGCCGAAGCAGCCTTGTGCCAGAGTTCCGGTGGAGTACGCCATCCGGGCTACCTTTGTCAGCGGTAATGGCTGCCAGTATTCACACACACACACAGTTCACATCAATAGGTACACCTGTAAGACCTTTTGAGATCCAAAATAATGGGATATTAAGCAAAACCGTCTCCACTGTTTGTAAAGTTTACTTGATGAACAAACATGGTCAGTGTGGAGAACTACTGATAATTCTCTGGGTACAGGAAATGGAGAAATGTAGTGGATCTAATATAGAGCCTTGAGGCACACCTCTTGAATGTTATAAACTTGAGTCCCTCTTGCAGACAATTTTTTTTAATCTTTCCCAGAATGCTTGAAATTATCCTCAAACTTTGACAATTGATTTCGCCCAGGAGACAATTGAAATTTCATCTGTACTGTATGTTACATGTTACACATACAGTACATCTGACAATAAAGTTTTATCCAAACCAATCCAATTTCGCCCAGGAGACAAGATGAACTTTCATAAAAATCTTGACAATTTGAGACAACCCATCTGTCTAGAATACCTGCTTCCAATTTGGCCTTATTTTGGCAAATTCCTTGTAGGGGTTTGCCAAAGTACGAGCCAACAGGTGTCCGGGCTAATTTTCCCAACTTTTCAAGGAGGGGGGGGTGCAATTGAGTGAGATTTGGGAGTGTCTGGATCATGACCCCTAAAATTTTTATTTTTGCCTGTGTGAAAGAGTCTTGATTCTGATCTGTTCTTTCAAGGAAATGCCGCAATGCTAATTCATCAAAATGCATCTGCTCATCAAGACTAAAAGCGAACAGCGTGTGATGAAATGAGTTCAAATAAGCATTCCTGGTTGGGGAGCGCCACTGTCATCGACGAACGTCGCTTGCTCTTTTCCACCTTTTCTCCAGGAACATAAAAAAAGAAAATTTTTCCCCCTGCCTTTGAATGCAAGACATTAGACTTCGATTTGAACGTGTGTTAACCAAAATGGGCATGGTCAGATTACAAAGAAAACACTCACAAACCGGAAAAACCACCAGCAATTACAAAATATGCTAACTATAACGTGATGTTAAGAATGAATAAAATTGGGATAAATTATCCATCAAGTCAACATTCTGCTGGTGTAACGTAAACATAGATTCGGTCTTCTTACCGTTGAGGCAGAGTGGCGGCATCAGGTCTGAACATGAATCGACATAGCTCTTTTATCAGACTTGCTTGGCTTCGTACCACGCCTCCCTCGAGGCGGGCGGGCGGGCCTGTCCCGGCCTGACTGACTTTCTGACAACCGTATAAAAGTCTATTTCAGGCATGTCCAGCTCCGGGCCTGGAGGGCCGCCGTCCTGCCTGTTTTTTTCAGCTCTCCTGGCTGCAACACACCTGATTCAGATGATCGGCCAGCTCTGAAGCAGCATTCGAACAACACTGATTATTTGAATCAGGTGTGTTGCTCCTGAGAGAGCTTGAAAACAGGGAGGACAGTGGCCCTTGAGGACCGACTTTGGACATCCCTGGTCTATTTGAAACAAATTGAACAGGATATAAACAGGCCCCAAGTGTCATTAAAGCTCTTATGATCTTATCCCATAATTAATTTGTGTGTGGGCATTTTCTGCACTGTCAATTTGAAATAATCTCCCATTATTGAACAGAGGGGTGGAAATAAACATTTTCTTTTGTAATTCATTTAATTTAATTCACTCTAAGAGCACTGTAAATATTGACACCTCGTCTGCTACATCTTGTTTCTCTGATCAGTTGTTTTTCCTCGGGCATGAGGGGTTCTTAATCTAATTACAGGTAAAAGATGGAGGTAGAAAGGCCGATCGAACATTTATTGGGTTTAGACTGGGCGTTTTAGCAAATGAAACAAAATGAGACGTTGTTTTTAAAACTCCCGCTTAAACTTAAGGAAATGATCCCCTGGTTTCTGTCTGACTAATTTACTTCCACTGGAGGTCAGCAAATACCAACGTGGTGACTGTCAGTTTCATTGCATTCTGTGATACTCTAAGGAAATGTGTACCGGTACTTAAAATATCCATCCATTTATCCATTTTCTAATCTGCTTATCTTCACAAGGGTCACGGGCAAACTGGAGCCTATCCCAGCTGTCTTCGGTCAGCAGGTGGGGTACAGCCTGAATTGGTTGCCAGCCAATCGCAGGGCAGACATAGATGAACAACCATTCGAGCTCACACTCATACCTAGGGAAAATTTAGTGTTCCATTGATCTGCAACGCGTGATTTTGAAATGTGGGAGGAAACCGGAGTACCCGGAGAAAACCTACGCAGTCACAGGGAGAATGAAAAACTCCACATAAGAAGGCCGTGTGTGTGTATGTGTGTGTGTGTGTATGTGTATATATATATATATATATATATATATATATATATATATATATATATATATATATATATATATATATATATATATATATATATATATATATATATATATATATATATATAGTCTCGAAAAACATGCTCGAATCTTCATAGCAACTCCGAGAGGCTGTTGAACATTAATGAACACCTATCGCCAAATGGAACGTACCACTTTTAGAAGTAGGGGAGATCAACTCAGTTTAGTGTCCATTTACGTCCGTATTTAGAACATGGTGTTGCTTAACCAATGACTTTGTATTTCATATTAATATATTATATATTCGTATTTGCTTAGATTGATTTAAATTAGTCGTCGCTTTCCAGAAAATACGTTTAAATCGCGTGTCCTCCCCTCCGTGTTTCGCAACATGTCTGAACTTACACCTGCGTGGTGCGTTCAGGTACTTGCCTCCTGAGCGAAACTGGGGACGTCATAAAATGGGATTGACGCTCCGGTCTAAGGGGAAATTTTACGGTTAGAGCACGATGTAAATTAGTTGTTCTGATAAAGTTGTGATTAACAAACAAGATTCAACGAGTGATTCGCGGAGGGCGGCGGCGGAATGAAGATATTTTGGGTGTTATTTATCGCCGCGACTCTGGCGACAGGTAAGAAAGAGTTTTCGCGTGGACTGGGTGGGCCCGCTTCCGCCTCAGACGGTGGACATGTTCTTTCTACTCACATTGTTTTTTTGTCCAATTTTGTCCAATACATTAATTGCGTTTTAATGACCGTTTGGAGTGTTTTCAATCCAGATAACGAGAGGTTTCAAGGAGCTGTTAGAAACTGATTTGTCCCTTGAAGTATTGCGTTCGTCTAAAAAAAAAATAAAAAGGCAGTTGGATTCATTTTGGGTGTACAAAATGGCGTACATCTCTTAATTCGGTTGTAAAACAACCAATTGCGCATCACGTCAGTTGAAGCCCACAACGACTTTTTTACTTATTGTGGTATTAGTGTTTTATTTCTTGCAGATATATCGTACCTACTTGTCAGCTCCCAATCTACGGTAATACATAACCAATTTGAAAAAAACAGGGTATCTACCAAGTCTCCACACAATAAAATAATGGAACCAAAGTAATTTTTGAGATGTTATTCACATTTTTTGTATACTCAGTTAAAGTTTTTAATCATCTTTCATTCATGTATGTAAGCACCCTGTTGATGAAATAGGTTCAGTTATAGAGACGCTCCATGATTCATTTATCAACATCCTAAATATTGACTGTTAGAGTAGTTGCTGCTATAGAGTGACACCTACAAAGTCGATCTTGATAAATTTGGGTTTACCAATGATATCAATTCAATCTCATCACTTAATGGATCTTAATAAAAACATTCTGTGTAAAATGAATCCTGTCACATCTCTCTTCATAGTTGACATATTTCTTCCAAAATGGATTTTAATCAAACTGGGGACAGTTGGCGTTTCTACCAATTTTTTGGGGGTGCTGAAGCCCCCCTAAATTGAATACCAGCAGCACTAAAATTTAAGATTTTTTTTTGTATGTCCTTTTTAATTAAACAAGCGAGAGAAATGCGTGACCATGCAGAATTTTGTTGGAACTTGACATTTTAACAGCAAAATTACAGCAATGCCGTCTGTCTTCTGAAATGGTTTGATCCTATTATTAGCAGTGATATTCAGACACTACATTCGTGTCGTAAACCAAACCAGGATATGTAGAACGTTTCTTACCTTCTACCACCTTCCCAACATGGTATCATCATCACCAGTCCTAATTTAATTGTAGCTCCTTGTTTATGTTGTTCGATAGCAATTAGCTGACATTTTTTTTTTTTTATCACTAGGAAACATTTTAGGTGGTCAGAGACGGCAACTTCAGAATGATTTTGTGCTGATAAATCGGCGCGCCACCAAAGTGCTTTAATTGTCTTGGGCTCGCGCTTATTTTCTACACTCAAGGCTCTCCATCCGTTAGTTAATAGAAGCAGGAAGCCAACTTGCTAATGAGTAATATGTCTCCTTTCAGCGTAATTACTCTCGAGTACGAAGAGTTGACAAAGTAGGTGACTCATCACTGGCTCATGGTGATACTAGTCGTGAAGAACTCAACACCACGTGACATTTGAAAGGTGGACGCTTCTGACTTGATTCAGGCCGCCTCGGGCTCTATAACCTCTGACATTGGAAAAATTATTGCTTGAACAGCACTGCACTGTCGTTTTTTTTTAACTATAATTCTGCTTTTATGCCCATGTGACCACTAACTCGTATTTAATGTAATATTTTGTGTTTAGTATAGTCTATGATTACGAGAAAGAAATTGAGAAACAACAATAAAAGGCATCTAAATAAGTTGCATAAAAGGTTTTTGTATCAGACCGTGGTGGGAGCACCATACACGTTTTATCAATTCCCTGCAAACTGTTTGTATCCTTTTTACTTAATGTCATTCTAGAGTCGGCTCTGGCCGTGTCAGTGAGCAGCCCGGTGAAGCGCTACGTGGTCATCCTGTTCCAGCCCGTCACGCTCACCTGTAACTTCCAGACCACCGCCTCGCAGCCGCCGGTGGTCACGTGGCGCTACAAGTCGTACTGCCGCGACCCGGTGCAGGCGGCGCTCAACCCCAGCAGCGCCGACAACATCCTATCGCAGAATAACCCCAACTATGACCCCAACATCGAGTGCGCCGACAGCCAGCGCACGGTGCGCATCGTGGCCTCCAAGCAGGGCAGCGCCGTGACGTTGGGCAGCGAGTACCAAGGACGCAAGATCAGCATCATCAACAGTGAGTGCGAGACGCCACACATTCTTCTTTCAGCAGGTGCAATGACATACTGAACAAAATGTTGATCATGGGATTCTATTGTTCCTTATTAAGCGTGAAGCAAAAATGTTTTGCATTGGCCTAATAATAAACAGTAAAAAATAAGCTGCAGTTTAATTATGGTGGGGAAAAAAATTCCGTCTTCAGATTTCATATTTCATTTTTTTAGATTTACGTGAACATAGATTTTTTTTTTCTTAAAATTATTAAATTCCCTGAAGAGACAACAGGTCGACGGCAGTGCATTTTTCTGATCATATGAACCTCCAGCAGTCACGTTCGCAAGAAGTGTCCTCGCTTTGTCTGCCACTAGCTAACGTGTTTTCCTCAACCTCTTTTCTTGTGTCCTCACTGCCAGATGCTGACCTGAACATTGCACAGACGGCATGGGGTGACAGCGGGGTCTACGTGTGCTCTGTCATCTCCTCGCAGGACCTCTCGGGCAATGGCGAGGACTACACCGAGCTCATTGTCTTGGGTAAACGCCCATCAACTGCTTCTTACTACTGGCCTTCTCTTCCCTTTGCTGTCCCCCGACCAAAATACACTAAAAGGAGAAAAGATGTGAGACGCGTCAATTAATCGATCAGGTTGGCAGAAACTCAGAAAGCGTCCGGATTTCCGGATAAAAGTAGAGCAAATATTGATGGATTTGGCCATGCGTCGTCGTCGTCGTGTTTTACAGCTAAAACGCCGCTTGGGCAGGTGTGATCGTCCCAAGAGCGCACACGATCTAGTAATTGTGGCTTTATCTTTCTTTCGCAGAGAGAAAGTCAGATACTACTGACCTGCTGCCCGGCATTGACTTACTGGTTATGGAAGGTAGTACAAAAGCCCTCTTAGTGTGACTGGTTTGAGTGCTACTAGATCCTCAGTCAAAAGTAACGCCTCAGTTGACGATAAAATATCTTAAATCAGTCTTTTAAAAATGAGGAACAAAAAACTGTTGACACAGAAGTAGGATTTTGTGATCGTAAACGGTCTCAAATGTCAACCTGAAGTAACATTCTTAAAAAAAAAAAGAATTTACAGACCGACTCATGGTAACATCGTGCAATCACAACAGCGGAGGGAACAAAACAGTGATGTGGTTTTAATCGGCATTGCTAACAGGAGATCCATGTCATTGACATACGGTGCCAACTTTGGACAACATGGGACCTTGGGCACAGAGTTGAAGTTGGTTTTGAATTAAATTTCAAATGTAAGTTAAAAAAAAAAGTCTGGGAATAAAAAGGCTTAATATTTGATTGAACTTGGCTTAAACTGGAGGAACCACAATGTCCTTCCTATGTTATGGAAACAAAGTAAGGCAAGCAAAAGGAAGTTTTATCAACATGTTCAAATGATTTCCGTGACCAAGTGCATTTTTTTTCTTTTACTGAGAACTAGGCCAAAATGCGTGTCAGAAAATACCAGTTTGTCTTCTGATCAGTAATCTTTTTTTTTTTTCAATCTTTCCGCAATCGTCTATTTCATCTTTCTGAAATTATCCCGTAACGCTCTGTAGCGTTTCTTTTCCCGCTTTATTTTGTTTACCTTTGCAGCGCCCTAGTTGTGTCATGCCTCATATAAACAGGCTGAGCAAGTTTGCCAGGAGAAATGTTGTTTATCTCAGGTTGGAAAGCAGACGTTTGACAATGAGCCTTGTGGTTCTTGGGACATAAAAATGCTGCATGTTTGCCTCTGCCAAGCACAGCAAAGTGTGATTTAGTAGGTCATGTGTTTTTCATACACTGCAAGGGGTGCGGGGTGGGGGGGGTTGGATTTCCTCAAATAGGAGCTGTCCCTCTAATACGCGGCTTGATACAGTTTGTCACAATGTGTGCTGTCCACTTCAGAAAAATGAACACAAACGATAGCCGATACAGGTGGACAGGAGGTAATACACAGAAGCTCCTTTTCATTAAAAAAAAAAAAGACTCACTCACTTGGGGGCGGGGGCCACAAACAAACTGAATCAAGAAGGTGGCGATGTTGTCATAATGTATCATTTCAGTTGTCCTGAAAGGGTTTCTTTTGTAACCGAAGTACCATGTGTTACTGGCAAGACTGTTAGGAAAAACACGCAGCTGGATATGAAAATGTCAATCATAAGTTGTTACTCTCAAAAGTATCAGAGTAAATGAAACATTTGCCATGTTCAAGAAAGGCGGCCGGCGTGCTGGAGCCTATCCCAGCTGTAAACGAACAGGAGGCGGGGGTACACCCTGAACTGGAAGCCAGCCACTTGTATCCATTTCTCTATCAATGTCCTTTTTTTTTTGTTCCAAACTGCAGTTTCACTTGACATAAATGGTCATAATTGTTCCTATTTAGCAAATAATCATGATTCCCGTGTATTTACTTTTTTTTTATTTTTTATTTTAATGCCCAGATTGGCTGCTGGTGGTGGTCGTGGTGTTGGGCTTTCTGCTGCTGCTGTTGCTGATCGGCATCTGCTGGTGTCAGTGTTGTCCGCACACGTGCTGCTGCTACGTCAGCTGCCCCTGCTGCCCCGACCGATGCTGCTGCCCGCGGGCACGTGAGTACTTGGCAAAATGGACTTTTCATTTGCTTGGATACAAATAGTTGGGCGCGGTATTTGTGTAACTGAAAAAAAGGAGATTTACCATCTTGGTGAAAAAATAAAGTGCTGTGGTTCCACAAGGGGGAAAAATACAACCCATGCTTTCACGGTAGGACATTATCGATGACATTAGTTGATCATGGCGTCTCTCTGGTGCCGCAGTGTACGAGGCAGGTAAGGCGGTGAAGAAGGGCATGGCCAACCAGTACGCCACCACTGTGTACGCCCCCAGCATGTACGCCCAGCCGGCCTACAGCGGGCCGCTTGTCCACCAGCCCGCCATGCCGCTGCTCCCTCTGCCCAACGGCGTCGGCGTCCCGCCCTCACAGAACGGCTACGGGCGCGAGTTCGACGGTGCCAGCTCCGGTGAGAAGGGGGGGCGGGAATAATATTGAAAGTCATTTCCATTTCGTGTTTAATTGAATTTGGAATTTTATTGTTTGCATGCAGTGGGTCATGGTTCCCAAGTGCCTCTGCTGCACGACCAAGACGGCGGCGGTGGCGACCATAGTAAGTCAACAGAAAGACGATGTGAATAGTTCATTTCAAAGATGCCAAAAATTTGTGTGTGTATTGTTTCAGTTCCTGTTTCTTTTCTGGAAATACTGTCTGCTATTTTTCATTTCCTCAACAAATGTTGTCACCTCCAGCTCGGAGCGGCTATCGCATCCAGGTGGACCCTGAAGGCAACGCCACGCGTGCCATTTACTACATGGAGCGAGAGCTCGCCAACCTGGACCCGTCCAGACCCGCCAACCACAACCGCTGTGAGTCACCCGCCATGCACACATTTAATTGCAAGATGGATGACTCGGATGTTTATACAAGTTTCTATTTACATGTCTTTGCATCGCGATGGGATGTACAATAAATACTGAAGATATCCTGAAACGATTGGTCGAATGACTCACACAATTAGGAAAAAAAAGGGACGCAAGCAAGCTTTGGAGGGATCATTTTTTTCCCACATGCACTAACATTATACAACACCAAGTCTACGATCTCATCCGCTGGCTCCCGCGTCACTTACTAGGCCAGGCCTCACCTTTTAAAGATGCACAGTAGTCACAGATATTTTCGGATGGAATGTGAGGATGGCAAAACCAAGTTGATAACAATAATACAATACCTAACTTGCATATTTTGTTTATTGGTGCAAAATCATTTTTTATCCGATTAATCAATCGATGGAATAATGCTGCATCCCAAATATAAAAAAATGCATCTCGTCAAATGTCTGCTCTCTTGAGGATGTGAACCTAGTGTGTGTAGGTTTCAAGTTAATTTCTTGTGGCCTGTTCTCAGTGGACAACGTGAGCGAGGTGACTTCGCTGCACGACAACGCCGACCCGCGATCCCGTGGCGGTCGCCCGCAACCGCCAGCGCTGTCTACCGTGTACGACGACGACGAGGGCATGAGCACCATCAGCAGCGTGTCACAACACGTGCACCGCCGCCCGAATGAGCCGCCGCGCCGAGGCTACATGGGTGACCGGGCACGGGCCCGCTCCATGGAAAACCTGGACGACATCGGACGCCGCTATGGCCGCGACGACTACCCGCCGCACCGACGTCCGGATGAGCACCGAGGCAGGAGAGGGTGAGTCACCGCTCTTGAAATGTGATCAATTTGATTTTAATCATCCCCCGCATCCTCACCGCTTGATTTCATAGAAAATTCATATGACACAGTGAACTTATTCAAAATGAGCTTCACTTTTTAATGTTTGTGGGGTTTCTGCTGATTTCCCCAAAATGTAACTAAAGAAGCTACAAACAAAAAAAACAATCACGAATGATATATTAAATCGATGAACTTGTTCAGTGAATCGTGAATGACATGCTAAAACGAACCAATCTTCAGCTCTGACGACGATTGGAGCAGCAGCGGCCGCGCTGGCTATGACCGAGACGACCGCAGACGCCGCGACTACTCCCCGGATGACTACCGAAGAGGGGCAGGCGGAGGAGGCTATGGCGCCCTTCCAGGGCGGCGAAGCCGCAGTCGCGACGATCTGATGGACCTGGAGAGGGACCGGCGACCGGGCGGCGGCCGCGACAGAAGAGACGACTACGACGACAGCTTCCTGAGAGAGGCCATGGAGAGGAAGAGGCTGGGGGAGCAGCAGAGGGCTCGCAGCCGAGACCGACTGGAGAGTGACGGGGAGCGTTCTGACCGCGGCAGGGCCCCGCCCCCCCGAGGACCCCCGCCGCTGCCTCTGAACCCGCCTTCGGGACCTAGCGCTCTACCGCCGCCCTACAGCGATGACGAGAGCATGACATCGTCTAAGAAAAGCAACCTGCGCAAGGTGAGGAACAGCTCTGACAGCCCCAACAGAATTTACTCAGTAGCACCCTACGTTGGAAAGTTAAAAAAAAAATAAAAGTTTGCAGTTAACTTCCATTGGCACAATATTGAGGGCACAAGTCTATCATAAGAGGACCCCGAAATAACTCTCAAGGAGCCCCTGTCCTAAGTCAGCTATTTTGGTTTCAAGCAACCATTTTGGGTGAATTCCAGAGCTCCTCTTTCAGGTTTCGCCATGAAAAAGGTGTACATTTTTGGACAGTGTTTATGGTTTTATCGCAAAACTTTTTTCTCCCCTTCCTTCCAGAATGGAGCTGTGAGCCGAGAGAGCCTGGTGGTGTGAGACACCCACAACAGGAAGCACCACTGCTCCTCCCCAAAAAACAAGTAAATGTTGAGATTGTACAGTTTTTATTTCACTAATTAGCTATCTTGAATCTTTTTTTTTAACTTGCCTTCGAAACCTTGTCGCAAATTGAATATAAATGTATATGAGTGTGTGAGAGATGCACAAAGTGTAATTTTATGTGCTTTATGAAACATTGTGGCTGCCACAAGTGCCTTCAACTGTACAAAAGTGTAGATGTTAGTTTTACTCACATGGTTTTATTTAGTTGCAATATCAATTTAGAGGGATTTTTAGCATCCATTTTTTAGAACACTTTTTTATATGTACTTTGCTACTTTCTATATGAATTTTTCAATTTTAAAAACATGTACAGCTGACAATGTAAATGTTCGTCACATGATGGAAAAAAACGTCTTTTACAAATAAAGCTTCTGTCCCGCTTGGCCATTTATGCTTGGTGCCATTTATAACCACTAGAGGGCGCCATAACCGTACGCTATTGTATGCAGTACTTGGCTTTCTTGTCACTTCTAAGGATTTGCTTGTAGAATACTCCCAACAAATCAAATAAAAAATATAAATTGTGTAAATATAATATGCATTTTATATTATTTGTACTTAAAAAAATCTTTTATGTAAACATTTTTCCATCCCTTATTTTTGAATAACATGGCCCATCCGTCTATTTTTCAGTGTCAAACGTGGCTCCTGAGCTGAAAAGATTTCCTTCCCCAAAGGATAAACTCTCTCTGTGTTTTGCATAGTTTTTGGCTTTTTATGCGTTTTATGAATGGTCCCAGTTAGCATAGCAAAGAGGGATCAAAATGAAGGGAATTGCCTCCCAGGTTGCTCATTTCAATTTTACCGTACAACAGTTAACTTTTTCCCCGTATGATGTTTTAGAATTTTGCACAAAAAAAAAAAAAAGTTTGAAATTTACCAGCATGCCATGCCCATGCTATAAGTTGTGTGTGTAGCTTGAGTTTATTTTCGTATTTGTTTGTCCGGTTCTGCAGCTGTTAACTAATTTTCACACTTGTTTGACAGTGGCACTGGGCAACAGCCGTAAAATGAAATTTTATTTCCCCAGAAAAAAAATATTAATTTTGGGTTTTAATCAATTCCCCGCATATCTTTATGGAGAAACCAAATGACAATGACATTTAATGTAAGTAACCATTCCCCCCCCCCCCCCCCAACATTAACTTACATCAACAATGTTTGTCATTTGCGTCATGTTTTACTCAACCTAAGTTCTTTTTATGCTTGTACAGTATGATGGTTAAGATTTTTCTTGTCTTCTAAAAAGTATGATGGCTGAAGTTGACTTCAACATGTCATTAATGAGGTAAGTCATTTTAGTTGAATTTTCTCTTTTGCTGCACAGCACCATCTTCACACTTGGACAGAATTTACATGAACCCTTGCATGCCTACACGAGGGTTATTTATTTTCAAAGATTTCCAAAATTGTTTAGCAATGTCCTCATCGACATGAGATTTAGATTATCAGTCTTTCAGTCTTCTGTAGTTTGTCATTAAAAATGCAGCATTTTGAGTTGAAAACTGAGTAGGGCGTTTTAAAGGGGCGGACCAGATGATGTCACGTTGAGAGAGAGTGAGAGGATGATGAAGAGGACGACAACGCTGTCTCACACCCATCAATCCATCACTTCTGGCTAATGAGGTAAGAGCTCTCATTTTTTTATGTGTACAATCATCTGTGAAAAGCTTTTTTTAAGGAGTGGGGGGGTATGTTGGTACGCTGCAATAACTTACAGTTCTCATTAAATGTTAAATACCGGTCGTGATGTCATTTTAATACATCTCGATTCATATAGCACTTTCACAACAGCTAAGTGGACTCTAAAAGATTGAACATAAAAATTCACAAAAGTAATACAACAGAACACAACCTCAAACGTGGACAATAATACAATCATGACAACTATTCAAACATATACGTTGTTGTAAGAAGCGGTTCTAGACGAAAGAGGAGAGAAACAAAGTCTCCTTTCACCAGTGAATTAGAGACATCACAATCTCAGCGTGCATGACGACGTCACACATATCTGCTACAAGCTAAGTTTATACAACACGATACATCTTTACCTATAATAGCACTTTCCAGACTTTTTAACATATGTCGAATACAGGGCTAGTTCGGTTCTCCTGTCCCATCTAGATCCGCTTCAATTTCAAGTGCGGACGCTCGCTTCCAAATGCATATTATCTGCTCCGCACCGACAATCCTCTCTCCTCAGCTTCACCAGCCAACTATCCAGTGGGCACCAACGCAAGGCTGTCCAACAGCCCCGACATCTCCGCTGAACAAATTGGGGCAGCGAAAAACATTGTCCACCACACGCACAAAAATCACTTGCGCCCCCATGGCTGTCGAGCGGCGACAACTAAAATAGCGCGCCAAAACGCTGAGAACATTCCACATGAAGGACAACAAACACCATTTGACAAATCAAAAGGCAAAAACTACAACAACAACAATAAACCAGAGCTCTTGCAGACGGTTGCCAACTCGGCGCCGTTTTGAAGATTATATATACTATTTATAAATGTTATTGTCATGGTTGGATGTGTACTGTGAGATTATAAATCAAATATTTGGACAGTGCAAAGGTGGTTTGTGGTCCAAGTGGGACATAAAGATGTTTTGAAGGAGGAAAAAACATTATTGCGCAGTTGTAGAGGAACCCAATGTCTCATTAATATTCTATAAATGTCATCTTATAGTGGCCATTTGAGTTTTTTTTTTAATATAATGAATTAAACCATTTGAAATTGTGCGTTATTATTCAAGTAAATGTAGTATTTATTTTTTTCTTTAAAAATATATATAACCCACAATATTACAGGACCAAATTGACTTGGTTAATGAATCAGAAGATTTAAACATTTAATTTCTTTTTGGGGGGGGCATAGTATTATGAAACAAAACGATGCGATTATTAAAAAAAATGGAGCAGTTTGTTATAAATTATTGTTATAAATTGCACTTGCAACCCTTATCAAGTAGCTCTTGTATTATGGTCAGCTCTCCCTAGGTTGACCACCCCTGCGTTTGTGGAGAACAGATTCTTCCACACTTGAAAGGGCAAACTTTTTTTTTTTCTCCAATGTGACATTCTTCTTGTTTTCTTCCAACATTTTTCTCCTGTCAACTGGCGTCTATCCATACATGGCTCGAGTCTGGTCAAGTGTCCAGACACACAATGGGTCCTTTCTTAGTGTTTCATTTTGTGCCCTCAGCCCCATCGTGCTCCAACATGGCTCCAAGTGAGTTTGTACACCAAACGTCCATTTCAAAAATTGAAATCCACAGTGAAACTGTGATCCTTGACATATAACTTTATTTACAAAAGAAGACATCTCACCATCTGAGTGTTCACGTATTGTTTGATCACTTTTGAGCCCAAAGACTATGTGCTAATGTGTTAATGGTGATCAAGAGGTGAGAGGCAGAAAGAGAAAAAGGGAATTGTTTGACTGGTGTTCTGTGCGTCCACTTTCCCGTGTTGTGCCGTGTCAGGCAGGCTTGAGTCCCAGAAAGGACAAAGGCTGCTTAGTGTGTTTCGTACAGTTTTGGAGGTCCTGACGCCCACTTGGGAGTGAAGGTTGATTGATTTATTTTTATTGAATTTGCTGTAAGACGTGGTGTAGACTACAAAAGGATCAAGTCAACAACAATAAGTAAAAAAAGAATTAGGTGAAAAGTATATGAGGTGACGCACAATACGAAAGTAGTAGGCCCCCCAAAACATTGGAAATGTAAGGAAAGAGGAATTGACGCAACGTGTTGCTTCTCCTTGAAGCTAGGCGAACTCTTAGCTTGGAAATCATTCGCCTAATTGCATAGTTGCCCAAGTAATGTTTCTATGTTTTCGGGGGAAAAAAGTTTTAGCAAGCAATTAAACAAAAATCATGACAGTAAGTTAAAAATGACTGAGCCTGAATAGTGTCATTGCCAAATGTAATGCGAGGACGATCGAGATTTACCAATACCAACATAAACGTGACTAACTGACCTGAACAGGACCGTAAATGCCTGATTTTACGGTGAGTTTAAAAAAAAAAAAATCATAATGCTCACAAAAGTAAAAAACAGTCCGAACTAAAACACCGGTGTTACCCTGATCACTAGAACAAACGACTCACATTCTTTAATGTAAAAATGTTACACAGCAATACATCTCTTGGAGGAATCCATCATTGAGCTGAACAAATAAAGTGCCTTGCCGGAGGTTTCAAGAAGCAACCTAGTGCCGAATTAGCACACCGTACACGGTTATCGGACTTGCATACTTAGCAAACCGTACACGGTTATCGGACTTGCATATTCATAAAATTCAGGTTATGAAAATTAAACAGTTTTTCCTCCCCCCAAGATGTTAACTTCAGATGTTTTCGTGGCTCCTTAAAACAGATCTTTCAAGAAAAAAAAACGTCAGTCCGTAATTATCACTTTGGTGCGCAGGCGTCCTCTACTGGTACATTCGAATCCACTCATCCATCCACTTTGTTCAAACTGCATAATACAGTTTCTTACACATTTAAAAAAAAAACAGTAACATACGTAAGTACATTTTACGTGGGTCTCTCTAGGAAATTGAGCAGGTAGCAAAACAAACAGTGAATTGCCTTGGTGGAGGTATTAACAGGACAACGGAATGTAACATAGCATTAGCACATTGTAGACAAAAGGAAAGGAACAGTGTTCCCTTTGTGGCGAATGGCAAAGGCTCGGGGCGAACAATGCTGCCATACTGAAGGAGTGATTGTCATACAGTGAGAGGGGGCGCCGGGGGTAGGGGGTCTTAGTGGTGGGGGATGCGGATGGCGGTGGGGTCGTGGAGGGCCACCCTGGGGCTTGGTACAGAGAGTGGCGACTGGCTTCTTCGCGTGCCACTGTGACGGGGAAAGCAGCTGGCAGGTCCGCCTACACAGGTACCCATCTTCCATTTAAGTCGGCACGCGGTGTAGCAGCATGAGGCTCATTAGCCGTGTATGCTAGGCGGCACGTAGGCGTAAATAATTACTTGTTTTGGTGTCCGTGTGATGGCAACTGCAATTCTGGTCAGATTTTGTGTATGGTCTCCTTTTCCTTGAAAATATTACATTAGAACTCTCTTACAGTGTTTATATAAGCGATATTAAAAAAAATCTATCGCCACAACCTTATAATTTATTTGACGTGTTAACAGGTAGTAGCATTGATTGAATTTGTTCGGACTTTAAACAGAGGCTGGGTCAAAACATTTTGTAAAAAGGTTCGCTGCACTTTTGTTTAAAAATACAAACCAAAAAAAGCTTTCATTAAAATGACTTAAAGATCAACCATTGGAACAATTCTGGACAATCACACAAGAAATCTGCTCTTAGCTAAGAAAAAAATACAGCAAAAAGTAAAATGACTCTTAAAAAAAAGTCTTAAAAGAAAGTGTGCATGTTTTAACTTCAGAAATCAGTTGTCAAACACATGACGGTTGTCACTTGTTAGCATTAGCTTTTCAACAGTCACTCAGCAGAGTGTGGCATCGACTCTTTGTAAAAGCTGCCGATGCAAAGTCAAACACACACACACGGTTGGACCTTTTTGAAGTCAAAGTCAGAATTTTCTTCGAAGTGGCTCCATGTTCGAAATTCTTCCCTTTCTGTTTTCCTGGGACGTCTGCTTGCTTGGCGCCATTTTTGTTTGTATTTAGCCGTGTGTGTCGAAGCGGGTACCGTTCGGTGGTGGCCCCCCTTTGGTTCCGAGCGGAAGGCAACGTTCCCAAACGGCCGCGGAGGCCCGTGGATTGCCATCTGCCCACTGGCAACGAGATCCTTGTTATGTGCTCTTCTGCCAAATGCAGCTCAGATGCTCTGTATGTTCACTCTTAACTGAAAAAAAACAAAAAAAAACCACAGAGGCTGTGTTCAAAAACACTCCTCATTCTTTGTGACAGCGCTTCTCAAACTTTTTACACCAAGTACCACCTAAAACATACTTAGCTCTCTAAATAGAAACATCACGACCAACAGTAAAATACAGCAAGAGCGGGCCCAAGTATTCATCGAAAACAAGATGGAGATTTTATTTCTCAATATTAATAACATACAGTAACAACATCATGAAATAGAATGGAATGAAAAGAACATGCACGGGTGATAAAGAATATATGCCTGTGCGTCTCGTTTTATATTTCCGTGTCTGTTGCAACAATTTGTATTCAAATACAAGTTGTTTCGATGCTGATAACTATCCGGATGTTAATGCTAGTTTCGTTAGCCCATCTCTGGCATTTCCAGTTATGCGGTCGCATTTTGAGAGGGGAAATTCATAAATTACATGCTTTGCAGTCTATAGCGCCCTCCCAAAATTACAGAAGAATGATTTTCCTTTTTCAGGGTATTTCTTCTCTAGTTTTGGCGGGAGAATATTTTCAATGTAAGAAGTGCAACACATCACCACACGGACATAAAATGCTTTGTTTGTACTGTATCGCGTTTGTAAAATACACCCAAAACACAATAAATCCGGGGTGAATATTGCCGTCAAATTGAAGACATAAAACAGAGAATTACACTTTGTGTATTTAAAACCACCACAAAATAAAAAACTCCATCGATGGGCTAACGAATAGCATCCTTATTCTGGCTTTATAGGCCTTTATGGATAGGACATTTGAACACAAGCAGTGCAGCAACACATATAGTCGGGCAATACTCACAGGCATTTATTCTTTCTCTCCTGAAACCGCTAATGTTACTGTGTCTTAGTGAGCAACTGTGACAGGCTCCTCCGTGTCTTTCTGAATGAATGTTGTTACACTGCCACCAGGTGGTCGAGTCACGCACACCAGAAGGAGCATCACAATGCAGCAACAAAATTTGAGTTACGTTCCATTGAATTGTGTTGAATAGTGTATGTTTTTATAAAGTACAATATTATAGACAGGCGTTTGCAAATCATTCCGTCAGTTGCCCTTCCGCCGTTATTAAAATGAAATATATCAAAACGACTCACTTCTTATCTAAAGACAGACAACAGGAAACGTTATCCATATTTTCTCACACCCCTAAAGTGTAAAACTGATGTTTTGACTCAGTCACCGGTTTTCCAAGGTCAAATATAACCACAATAAAGTAAAATGGCTCGCCTTTTCCTCCTCGACATACTGTAAAGGGGTAGCGGCTTTCACTGTGGCATCTCTACTGATTGGTCACTGGCACCACTCAGTGTTTGTGTGTGTGGGGGAGTTTGAAGACCATCTGCTTCTGTTTTTTTTTCTTTTTTTTTTTTTTTTGGTCAGGGTTGGGGTACGAGGGGCTATTGGCTTGCGTCACGGCCCAGTAGAAAAGCGCACACTGTGAGCTGCCCCTGTTGTGGGGAAAGGGAAAAAAAAAAAAGATAAAATAAAATTCCTCCAGTTATCCTGTGGCACACAATGGCCAGCCAGTGTTTGTGCCCACAAGGTCTTCAGTTTCTCGCACGCTCCGCAAAGTACACTTTCAAGTACACTGGCGGGAGGTACTCGCATTGAAAATCTTTTTGGCACAAGAACAATTCCATATGATGAAGTATA
Organism: Hippocampus kuda; assembly: GCA_901007745.1. Classification (NCBI taxonomy): domain Eukaryota; kingdom Metazoa; phylum Chordata; class Actinopteri; order Syngnathiformes; family Syngnathidae; genus Hippocampus; species Hippocampus kuda. The sequence goes on from CAAKHF010012032.1 coordinate 52,836, forward strand.
TTTGATATGCCAGTTCTGCGCACACAGCCTGAAAAACTACCGGATATCAATTACAGAATGTTGTGTGTGTGTGTGTGTGTGTGTGTGTGTGTTGCTTCATGAAAGCACACACACAGTCTTGGTAATGTCCAGCTCTGCACTGGCTTCTTTGTGTTGAGCGATCGGGCACAAAAGCCTCAGAGGAAGATGAAGAGGAAGGTCACATAGCTGCGCAACCCACGTTGCCAAGCGTGTTAGCGGGTTTTACGCTAACACACGCGTGTAGCGTAGGCGGGATGCAGCGTGCAGAATGGTAATAGAGCCGACACTCAGCATTCCTGTCCTCAGTAGTTTTCCGGACGTTATATCAGTGGTTCGTAACCTTGTTAAAGGTACCCAACCTAACCAGTTCACATCCACCTTCAACGAACCCTTCAGTAGGGAAAAAATAAAATTATGATTTCAAGAAGTGTTCCTTCAGTTTTGAGGTGCTCAACTTGGCAGGACAAATCATGCAGATAGGACACTGGGTCCCATCACGTTGCGTGATGCATGTGAATCCATGTTGGACATATTTTTTATTTTTTTGCTCGACATAGCATGTATTTAAAAAAATATTTTTTAAAAATCACACAACATACTATCACGACAATTACATGTTGACAACTGAGCAAACTAAATTTCCCGCAGCACTGATTGGACAAGCGATGTCATGTGATCATCTGCAGCCAGCGATGGCCAAGCGGGTGTGTCATAACTAATTGACATGTTGAGTCCGGTGTGTCTTCCCTCCATGGCAGAGGCTCTGTCGAAGCCCTGAGGAGTTCGATCAAACCCAGGTTGAGAACCACTGCGTTATATGCTTGACGTATGAACCATGAACCAACGAAAAGATTTTTAGATCCGGTTGCTAACGTGAGCGGATCGATCCCAGTGTGGATACCGAGTTTGGGAATGATATCGGTCGCTACCATATAATACTTTACAATAAGCACAAAAAGTCTTTTCAATACAGTACTAAATACGATGTTACGGCAAAAGGCTATGGCT